>JAWWEQ010036966.1:0-19858 GCA_035583055.1 Torymus tubicola
ATAATTAGTCATTTCTCTTGGCTATTTACTGAGATTGTGCCCCATTTTTAATAGTCAAATTTCTACCAGGGGTTCTTAGATCCTAATGGCCATATCTATCAATCGATGTTGTTTTTTTATTAAGAATAAATAATAACAACTTCTATATAGGGATACATAATAAAGTGTCAGAAGCGTCGATAGACATATAGAAGTTGTTATTATTTCTTCTTAATAAAAAATAACATCGATTGGTAGATATGGACATTAGGATCTAAGAACAGTTCAGAAATTTAACTACTTGTATAGATCAATTATTTTATAATATCAGTCTAAATAAATTGTAAATAATTGTTCAGGTATTTTTCTCACATTTTTTGAAAAGTAAAAGTAATATATGAAATATTATTGGAAGTCAAATAGTCTGGGGCTATTTTCTACGTGCTAGCATGTTTGTTTAAAATAGCGTTGTGTTAAGTCTATAAAGTACAATACCTGATTTGAATTTCTACTTTTTTTTCTATTTAAGAGTTTCTATTTGATGATTTGAGGAACTATTTGAAGAATTTCTATTTGAAGATTTATAAAATGTCATGAAAATAATATGAAACTACCAAGGTTTGGGTAACACGTCTGTCACATACTGCCCTTATGTGGCCTCCAATGTTCACCATACAACATTTCTCAACGCAGAAAAGTTTTTCACTCATATGCCATCAACTGACTACGATTTTCATTTTTATATAGTTACATTGAAAAATATTAAAATGTTAACTTTACTTTGTTAACTTTACTTTACCCATTCATCAGAATAGCTGACATACACTTCCTTCATTATTAATAGAATATTAATCTCAGAATCAAATATGAATCTTGATGAGGGAAATGTGTCGCTGCGCCTGCGGGACTGTAATATTACGGGTGGTTTTTCGAGCCGTGAATAAAATGAACGTTTAAATTTTTACTGATGGCAGCGCACGTGACTTTGAGCGAAACTGTTGCGACCACCGACGGCCACCGTTAATGAAAACGTTATGAATTCGAGTATTTTAGAAAAAGGGCATCCACCCGCAGGTGTGTCCGACAGTCCTGTTACATTAAACTATCTTCATCCTCAGAATTTTGCACTTTTTTAGATGCTACAAAATGAAAGATTTGAGCGCACCCGATATTCAGGAGGGACTAGGATGAAACCGGAACCTTTTTGGAAATTGTTTATTGTAAATAGATAACAAATATTGGTATTGTTTTCAGTTTACATTCAATTGATTGAAAACACGATTTTAGTGAAAAAATATGTATAAAAAATGTTATGAAAGATTTACAAAAGTATCTGGTTCTAGCTCGTAAAAACAATTTCAGGATATTACAGGATATTTTCATTATTTAAGAATAATTTTAAAACGTTATTTAATAAAGAACAATCTTTACAAGATGACGCCAATTAGCAGAAAAACGAACAGTAGCGATCGTAGCTTAATGGTTAGAGTGTCTGATTTGTAAATCAGCGAACTCGGTTTGTACGTCGGTTTGCGGTCTCAATCGTAACAGTATAATACATAAATACTGTACTCGATCTCAACTAATATTTTATTCTAGCATCATATTAAAATAAAATAAAAAAATAAGGTTTTCAATTTTACCTCAAAATCCAATAAAAAGGTAAATTCATGTTTGTATATACCTATCGAAATAGCTCCTACCTATTTATTAATAGATATTTATAAATATTAACGTAATATACTTAAAAAATAATTTACATGCACATAGCAAGATTATATTCAATATGTATGATTAATTCTCTGTCAAATCGAGAATTCAAAATCTAACAAATCTTTTTACATACACTTTTTTTGTATTTTTTTGTAGGTTTTTTTTAATGAAAAACTGGATGAATTTTTTTAGATCCAAAAACGATCTCTAATCACTCTGGGACTCATACGGACACATTTGTATAATAAAAAGTTATCTCCAAGAATTTTTTGGTAGAGATAACCCGGATTGGAACTCCAATTTTATAAATTTATATGTTTTATTTGTACCTATCTGAGCGAAAGCTTATACGTACGACTTTAAAAGTATTTTTATTGAAAATCTAAGTAAATTTTACCAAAAACACTATCCTTATGTCTATTATGAAAAATGCTCCCCTATGGAGTTATGAATTAATCAAAATGGGCAAAAAACTGCAAAAAATTCTAAAATTGTGAATTTTTACAGGAGATAATTCAAAAACATTTATTTTAAAAAATCTGAAAAAATCCACTAGTATCCAATACAGAAAATAAAACATTTTTATAGTTTTTTAAGGAAATATATTTTTTGACCTCTCGATCTGACAAAAAATCAGCCATATAAATATATATATATATATATATATATATGTATAATATATATTTATAATATATATTATATATATATAGATATATATTTATTGGGTTTTATATATATAAAACCCAATAAATTAAAAAATTATTATTTATAATTATACGAAACGAAAATGTATAACAAATCTAAACTGGTTGCGTACCGATACAACAAAACGCTGCTTATTTCATAGCTTTATGTATAATACTATAAGAAAATCTTTCCTTGATTTATATTCAGAACTTCTGTTAAGGATAAAATTAAAAAATCAACAACATGCCTGAACCTGACCCGGAAAACTCTGAAACTGTAAGTAAATATTTCCGAGCACAAAAGCTGTGCATTTCTGAAATTCCTTACCTGCTAAAATGAGAAAATTTTCTTCTCAACAGGTTTAAAACTTCTTTGAGAAGGTATCTCCATGATCTTGAGTAAATACTCCCGAAATGGGTGACATAGGTACTTACATTTATGAACTTGAAATTTACAGCAAATAACGTATTAGCAATATTCATACATGTGCAAAATTTCGTTTCAGTAACACAGTTAGTTTATGAAATAATAAAAATAAAAATTATAATTTACAATAATGATTTTTTTGTATTAATAAATACTATTGCAACAATACATACTTAAAGGTGTACAATTGATTTTATATATATGACCAAGTATGTCAAATCGAGAGGTCAAAAAATAGATTTTCTTGAAACTCACAGAAAATGTTCAGCTACTCATTCTGGATATCCCTGAATTTTTTTAGATTTTTTTGACCTATAGTTTTGGAGATAGAAGAGGTCAAAAACTGAATTTTAATGATTTTTTGCATTTTTGACCGATTTTTATAAATTTATAACTCCTCAGGGAATCATTTTTCGTCACACGAATATTTTTTTTTTGTAGAATTCTCTCAGCTTTTCAATAAAAATACTTTTACCGTCGTAAGTTTATGATTTCACTTACATATATGCAAATAAAACATATCGTCGCTCCGGAATAAAAAGGTGCCATTTCAGAATCCGGCTAAAAAAGGAGTTATCTCAAAATCTGCCTAGAGAAGGTGCTATTTCAGAATCCAGTTAGAGAAGGTGTCATTTCAGAATCCGGCTAGAGAAGGAGTCAACTCGACATCCGGTTAAAGAAGGTGCCATCTCACGCGCTGATTTTTTAAACTCCAATTTAGACAGGCAGCACTACGAAAGCTTTCTTTTTTTGCACTTTTAGCCCGATATTTTTACCAGAGAAAACTGTAATCATTTTATATCATTATAAAGATTGTTATTACTCTAAGAAAAAATAAAGTATTTATGACAGCCACCCAGACACACACACGCATACACACTCACACACATTTGCACATACACACTTGAGAAAGGAAGAAAAGGCCCTTGGGGCTAAAATCATCTGAAAAAGTAATTTATAATATTAATATCATAAAAATATAAATACATACTATAAATATAATTTATTTTGATTACCTTAAACCAGTAGGTAAGTCCTGAAATCCATTGTACACGGATTTATGACATTTTAAAGAAAAATATGCATAGTTTTTTTAAGACAACTTGATGGATTTTTATGAGGCAAAATACAAAATACTTATAGTATTTGCGTCTATGGTAGGTTGATCTACAATCCTCAAATTTTTTTATTAAGTTTTTTTTATGACAAAAACTGCTTTTTCGGATTAATTTTAATCAAAAAATTTTGGAATTCTTGTACGTTGACGTACAAAGTTGATTTGTACGAAATTTATCTGCGAAATAATATTAGTACAGTCAACCGCAAAAATTTAAAGCAAGCACCCGAGTTAGCCCTTTCTTGCGCGTTCGCCCGAGTTAGTACTGTTTTGTGCACTCATCCGAGTTAGCTTCTTCTTCCACTCAACCAATGATATGTCGAAATTTTGCCTCCTTTTTGCATTTGAGAGAAAAATTAATGAAAATATTGAGTTTAAAGATAAAATAATTATTAATTTTTTTAGACAGTATAAAAAGGAAATACTTATTTCATAATTCAATTGTTGGACGGTTTTGTGAGTGATCAGAAGAAATTCTTCGACTTCATTTATATATGAACAATTTAGTTCTCAGCTGAAAATTCAGTGTTACTGCTGATTATTAAAAGAGCTTCTGTAAAAATTATAAAAAACATTTGTAAATGATTGGAAAAATATCATATTATATAAGTATTCAAATGTAAAATATAAAGACTTTGAAAATAAAACTGTTTTACCTTTTACCAAAAGCAGAAGAATCGTGTCCCAGATTATTCCTTATTATACTCTTTTATAAGTAATATTTTTCTATTTTTTACCTTACCATGAATAGGTATTAAATTTTATTTTTTCAGTAAGCTGGGCAACGGAAATTTCGAGATATTTCTTTTAGCAACGTAGAATAAATTGATATTGAACAAATTGTTATTAATGTTGTGCATTAATTCTTCTGCAAATTGATTACTGAAATACAATCGAATTTATCAAAAATATACCATATCACTCTATACTTGTGTTACATAAAAAGAAAATGACAAACAAGTAATGAAGAAATACTTATATTTTATTTTCATCCATTTGTGATTGTTAGTTTTTACCATCCATGTAATACGCTTTCCAAAAAACGTTACATAAAAATGTATTACAACCACTCAAGTTATTGAATCTTGATCTCGAACCAAGAAAAAAGTAAACCAAAAACTGAAGAGTGGCGCATGTAGCGTATTATTAATAATAGCATATTCTATACGGTATTTTAAACAATTAGTTTGGATCGTACATAATACATATAAATTTTAAGAAAAGTTTAATGATATTAAAATGCAAATATTTTTTACCAAACTAAAATACCGGTACAAACACATATGATTGGAAAAAAACAAAATCAAAAGCTAGCTGGTTCACTTTAGCAATCATTCGCGCAGCTCTCTGGTGCCGTTCGTACACGCATACACAGATATATGGTGGTACGCGTTACCCTCAGGGCTGGTTTTGGACAAATCGACTACATTTATCACAGCCGCGCTTCGCCTTCATCCAACCTCGAGGTCACGTGAACATATCGAAGCTTTTTCTGATTTTTACATTCCACAAGACAAACCATATTGACAGACGCGTTGTCGACGAGTATATCACAATATTTATATTTTGAAAGGAAAAAGAAAGCATTTGCAAAATTTCTAAGTGCACTACGTTCTATGCGTTACAATTCAACATGCTTCTCTAGTTATAGTATGTTATTTGAATAAAGTTAGCAAATGTCAAACTCGTTGAAGCTTCAAAGGGCTTGCAAGATACGCTAACTCATGCAAGCATAAAAGCCTGAGAACAGTTCTGGTTCGAGTCCAGTTTCATATAAGTTCTGATGGACTCTCCGAAGCTTTTAGTAGTTTAAAGCATTGGAAAATAGAGATCACTAATTATATTCGTATCTTGTCTACTATACTTATATAGTTCCTAATTATTCATTCAAAAGAATATCATTCTTGTAGGATGACGTTTTTTCTATATTCACAAAATATGAAATCAACTGTTCGTAAAAAAATATTTCTGTAGATAATTTTGCTAATTACACTCTTTTACATAAACCTAATGAATATACTGCACAAATGGTAAGCTGCGAGCACGTCCCGGAATTTCTTCGGGAGTATATACGATGTTCCCTATTTGTTCACGTGCGCGTGTAACCTTGTTTTTGCCGTCAGCTTCGACGTTACATACAAAAAGGCTTGCGCCTGCATTCGCCGGACGACTGCGAATGTGCCACGGGTATAGAACTCGAGCTTTCTTGCCTCGCAGTCGGCAAGGAGGGGAGGCGAAAAAAACAAGCTCTTTACTCACTCATGCGTGATCTTTTAGTATCTCCGGTTTGTTTCTACCCGTAACTCCCCTCCTCTCTCGTTCTCCTCTTTCTCTCACTTCCGTGATGTTTGCTGGCTCGCATTGTTTTACATCTTCCCATTGTCGCGCCTTGCGTCTTTTATTTCAAATTATTAAAGCCCCACTGCGATGGTTCGTTATGTTACATATGTAGGTTTCAAGCAGAGGAGTAAGTTTTTTTTATAGTACCATCACTCAGAATGCATCAATTAACGGAGCCTAATGCTTTTACCTCAACGGTTGCAGTTTCGATTATAATCGCATGAGTTCAAGAAATATAACTGGTGCAAAGCATGTAAAATTTTGTATCATAATTGATTTTTTGTTCAGATGAAAGAAAAGCATTATACCGTTAAATTTACTTACACGTCATGGATAGAAATAGATGTTGCAAAAAGGAGAAATTTTTTTTTTTGATAATGTAATAATATTATATTTTTATTTCTAAACAATGTCTTCCATTTTTACTAAAAGTTTCTTCATTTTCGAAAAGGGAGTTTGTCCTCTATTTCAAAGTTAGTTTTACTTTTTGAAAACGAAAATCAGCTTTCACTTAAATAAGTTGATATGACTTATTCATAATCGTTGAATTAAGTTTTTCTTCTCCACATGCATTTACCACGTCAAACTACCTTTCACTTAACGCAGTGCCACCCAAATTTGGCAACGACACCAAGCAATCTTCAAATGCTCACTCAGATACCACTAACGGTTGCCTTACCCCACAAAAAATGTTCTGTTAAGACCTCTTCTCTTCGGGCGTGCTTCTCATAGTTAACCGTCTCGGAACCGCAGCCTTTGTCGCTTGTTCACTCGCGCGTGCTACTTCTCGACGTTATTAAATAGGTAAAACTCCTTTCTGTAAGGAGGAATACAGCACTAACTGGCGCAACTCTTTCCGGTGACATTCAGATAAATCGAAAGGATAATGCACGATGAGTTTTTTACACTATTAGCTACGTTCAGTGCGCTTCGCGCGTCATGTACCTTCCATTTTATTGTAAAATTTTGTAAATTTAATGTTATTTTTTTTAAATGATTTTAAAACAATAGAAAATGAAATTTTAATGCCCTTTTTACAGGCGAAGCGCTCTGTCTATACATTGTTTCAAAAAATGAACTAAATTTTATGGTAAAGTCATATTTTTACTTTAAATTACTCAAGTTTTCAGAACAGTATCAATTAGAAATATTCGACTAATATTAATTATTTAAGTAATTATATTAAATAATAAGAATAGATACATTAATTAAAGTGATTAAAATAAATCAATTTAAATTTTCGCATTTTATAATCCTATAGTCAATACAGCTCGTCATCACTTCATTTTAAGAATAAAGTATAATGTAGTTTTAATCAATTTTAAATATATGTAATTTAGTTACTCAACTTAAAATATTTAAAATTAAAAATTCAATTTAAACCATTCATTCGTCTTTAGCGTCTTTTCTCCACTAATCAATCAAGTTGATCAACATCAACCAATCAAAACAGTCTAATTGTGATGACAGATTTCATCCATCACTTTTTTAAGGTAGCATGAGCGGTGAGTACCGTATTAAACCAGAGGCTCCGAAAAGGGCTTTCTCATTTTACTAAATTTTATGATTAAAGTTTAATAAGAAACATGTATTTTTATTTCTAAAAACGTTAATATAGAAACTATGTCTATTAAATATAACCTAAAAAGAAAATTAGAAATTTTGTTCCCGTTTTAGATCGGGGTGCTGTTATAATTAACACTCCTGGTTATATACAGTTTAGCCGCTATTATTTATTTATTTTTATCCGCAACCCATTATTATTTTTATACTAATAGAATCCTTATAATAAATACTATAACCACCTACTTTTTTGCTAAGTAATAGTATTTTATAATAATGCCATGAATCAGCAAAAAAGATAGACGTGGCTATAACCTCCGTGTAAAAGTGTGCTATTTTGCAACTGTTTTTTTTAATAATTTGGTCGGCGACCTTATGGTTTCTTGGCAGCTATGAAAAGTTTAAGACTTGAAGAATATTTCAGTCAAGTTTTCAAATTGATTTAGTATTTTACACAAGTCGCTCATGCTACCTTAAAGAGGAATTAGGACGACACGTTGTTCGTTCGTCTTTTATGACAAAACGTAACGCACACGTCCTAGTCACACGGTCACATCACGACTAGACCACAACCTCTATAACGGCAAGGTCATTATACTTGTTCAATCCATTTCTATAGCAGCCTTGTTGCTTGGGACTGGACAGGAACTTTTTCTTTTTTTTCAAAAACATTATGATACATTATAAATATAGCAAGACACAGAAGACTGATTTCAATGTGATATTATAGAATACGACTGCGATTTTAATAATTAAATAGGGCCATTATTTTTAACAATGTGATATTTTATTGTGAACGCAGTTTGTAAAATTTTGTTCTCTCTCTCTCTCTCTCTCACTCTCTCTTACTTTCTCTATTTCACCCCCTTCTCTCTTTCCCTCTCAATACTTGACTCCTCTTGCTGTAGCAGTTTTTAATCATCGCTTTATTCTGTGAAGTGTTGTTTCTTACTGGGTGCTTGGTTCCGGTAACTCTCAAGCTTAAGTCTAAAGATTGCTTGCCTTTCTACGTTCTACAAGAAACTCCTGTTTCTCGAAGCATGCAGCAACCATAGATTTCAACGTTTGCGTCCTACTTACAATGAATGCAATAGATCAACCAATCGATTTACAGAGAAGATGTATATAAGTTGATTTATAGCAATAGCTCTGAAATTTTACTTTTATGATGATAAACAATATAATTAATCTTTTATTTCAGTTAATTATATAATTAAGGTTAATATTCGGAGGCGAAGAGCAAACCTGGTGCCTGGGGTTGGTGGCTGAAGCTCCCGTATGCACCTGATCTGTGGGTCGGATCGAAAAAAATCAGTAGATTCTACTGTTTTAAGCTAAATCAACAGTTTCGTTCAAATGCTAAAATAGCGTTTCAAATTAGTAGGATTAGCTTTCTTTTAGAGCAAAAACTGCAGTTTATTCAAATTCTAAAGCCAATCTTACTTTTATGAAAAGTAGATTCTACAGATTTTAAAAGTAGTTTCTACTCTTACTTGCAAAAAAAAATTAATTTTCTATTGTGTGAGTACTGAAAAACCGATTCCACTGCAGGTTTCGCTCAAGAGATTCGCCCAACCTATAAGGTAGAGGTCTTCAGCGGTGGTTCGATCGGTAAGAGTTAATTACTCATCAAGCCGGGTTTAAGTCTTAGATCCATCGTCGATTTGCACGGTAAGGGAGCACAAACAGGGCGACGTTAAATAGCATAAAAAATTAAGGTTAAAAGTATCACGATGACCAAAAACGTAAATAACGAACACTTATTCGCTAATGCGACCAAGCCATCAAAGGTTTCATCCAATGTACAACGCACATAATAAATAACAGCCACTTAAGAACAGGGGATGTTAAATGAAGACATAAGATTAAGATAAAATAGAACCATCTGGCGTAAAAATGATTTATTTATAACGTTTACATTTTTATTAATTAGATAATATTAAGTAGGTTACACAACAAGCAATTTAAAAATTTCTTAAGGCACCATTTGTTTCAAATTGTAATTTTATTTTTAGATATTAATATATTTTATTTTATTATATTGAAACTTAAATTATTATTTTTATTGGTATATGTTTCAGAGTCAATGCGACAATATTGATTTTTAAACATGTATTATATCAAGGAGCGCGGAAGCACTCCGAAGGCAAGTATATTTAATTCATTGAAAAAAGTTTAGAGTATCAGCCACGTTTTATACAGTAACAATGTAGATGCACTATAGAAAGAACAATACAATATATATCCTTGCTGCTCACGCTTAAAAACAACGGCAGCGACGTACTGTGCGTGTGGCAGCTCCTGTGCGACATAAGGAGGCCATCGACTCTGATTTATTATTACACATAATGAGAATTAATAATATACATTGAAGAGGACCTAACGTCTTCTGAATAAGAAATAATTAATTTTGTTACTCATTGTAATAGAACAATGCGTAACTAATTATATTTACTACCTTCGATGCTACTGATGTAACGTGAATAAAATGTATAATTATAAGAGGTTAGCGAATCAACGCAGAATTTCCAAATTCGCATCGCGATGATCGTGAAAATATTGCGTGTGTACAGTCAAGTTAAAAAATAGAATAATAACAAAAAAAAAACAAGTCGGCTGAACAGATATCTGCAGCCACGGAAAGGTGACCGAGCCGCACCTAACCGTTGAGGATCACTGTTGCTTCGCTGCATTATATTGGAAATGAACATTCAATCTGAATTGGCTGTATGGTGAATATGTCTGATTGTGTAGAACTTGTAATAGAATAAATAATTTTATTCTGGTGTGAGAATCATAGTTTCTAGTTTAACAGATAGTACTAATATAGTAAAAAAAAAAATATTCTACTCGATTTTCCAGTAAACTATAACATGCATCGATCTTCAATTCAAAGTTAAAAAATACTTCGCCTCGACTACCTATGTTTTACTTTTATCTGCTGACTGATTTTTACTTTTATAACTTTTAACGAATTTTAATAAATTTATATCAATAATTGCTCAACATTTATAATAGTAATTTTTACATGAAAATTGCTCTTTGCATGGTTGAACCATTGCAAAAACTCTTTTTTATGCATCTCTACCAATGGATGCCAGTACTACATTTAATATTAACTCATTTTTACTTTCAATATTTATTAATCACAACAAAACTTTATTTTACCTTTGTCGAAAATACTATGCTACACCTTCTCCAAAACATTTTCATTTTATAATTTTACAACAAGTCTTGTTTACTTTCAAAATTGCATTATTAAAAATTTTTTTTTCAGAATAACCATTAGTCAGTAAAAACAATATTGTGCTATATTGTAAACAATAAAAATATATAGTAGAAAATTCAGTCAAACTAATATCTTATACACTAATACACCTGCTAAGTTTGTACTCTCCCTACTCTGCATCTGTCATATCTGGTTATATGGACTATTTTTATTGTTATATACATAATTTATAAGTTCCCTTTCATTCAAAAGAACGTAAATTGAAATTTTTACATGGGTATATTGTACCAATTTATATTTAAGCAACATTTTTATCATTCTTTTCCCTTGTGATTGTTGGTGTATCCATTTAAAATAAAACTTAATTTAAAAACAAGAGTTGCAGAACATTTTCTTTAGCAAATTAGTTATTGAAATATGAAATAAAAATAGTATAGTGTGCAACAAGAGAATAAAAAGAGCTATTTCAAGTAAGGGTGAGACGGTCAGCACGAGTTGAAGTCTGAAATAAATCTTGCTCCCGTGTGACACACCGTATTTTTTCAACAAGTGAGCAAAAAGGCCTTTTTATGCACATAAAAGTTGGATAGGTGACCGTGCATTCTAAGTCGCTCACAATACAAGTGATAAGAGATGTTTATAGAACAATTAGAGCCGCAGAGAAACTTAAACTATTCGTGTGTCCTTTTAGCTTGTTCTATAGAAACGAATAAACAAAATATATAAGTAAGCAACAAAACATATGAGGTAGAGAAACAAAGAAAGGAAATCGCGTTTTATACCTGCTAAGTTAGTTATTTACTAACTCGTGCATACTAGATACAACAACAATCCCGTTTTCAGATTTACGATATATACAATTAAATAATTCATTTTTGTTGCTTTACGTTACGCCTTGCTTATACTTATTATGCTAATAAGTAAATATTTGATTATTATTAATATCTAAGTAAGATTTACATTTTTTATTATGAATACTTGCAGAATATGTTCCATTTTATTGTTAAACATTATCTATTTTGTTCAAAACATATAATAAAAATTTTTGTGCAAATTACATTCTTTCCCCTTGTATACATATTTATATAAGAGTATTTAATTTATCAGTTTTTTTTTATTTCTCTTTTCCAAATATATATTAACAAACTATGAAATAATATTTTAAGTGTGATAACTGAACAAATCATATCCCAGTATTCGCTATACCCTACACGTAAACGATAACAAACGTATACGCGTGTAGCATAAACTCACTAATCCCCTTTGGAATTTGTCCCTCGCACCGAATATCTCTCCTTGATCAATTATACATGAATCACCTTATTATTTATTAATAAAAATCTATTCTCTCTACACCTGGTAAAAACGGCGTGTCAATCTCTTTATTATAATTAAAATATTTATGGAAGAACATACGCGGCATCTACTCTCACACTTTCTTACAATAGTACAGATATAATAGTATAGTTATATCCAGTAAATTTTGTCTGGGCGCAAAGTCTTTCCGCCCGGGATTTGGTATACAGGCTCTTCTTGCTCGGCGATGGTATGAACTTGACACTCTCGATGATGACGTAGTTTCTAATAAATACGTGATAATGTGAATCTCCCTTTCTGATCTTGATTAATTCCCTCTTACTGAGCAAATTCATGGAGTTGGGTCTCGTGGCTCTGGAGTTAATCTCGTGGCTTGTCTTGAGTTGTTGTCTGGCCGATGGCTCTGAACGAAAAAGGATGAGCACTTGATTATTCTTGACCCGATACCTTCGTTTCGTAATTCGCGAATAATTAGCGCACCAGCTATATTACCTCGGTAGTCCGTAGGACGCAATTGCGTGCGAGTTTCAATTTTACTCATTACAACCTGCTACGTGATACTTCCATAGTAATAACTATAAATGAAGCTGTTGAGAAAAATGGTTTCTGAAAGTTCATTATAAAAGATATTGCTTAATCCACTTTTTCTTTCTCTTTTTTAACGTTTGATCCCACTGTACAGCGGCTCTTGATGGTATAGGACAGACGATACGCTGAGCAGCTTCAACAGCTTGCCTTCTCTCTTTGCTTAAAAGGTCAACGATAAGAGAGTCTCGTTCTCTTGCAACTTGGCGAAGCTATCCCCGCATCTCTCGAGACACCTGACGCTATTGCGCTTCTGGTGCTTACGATCGTAAGCTTTCTCTCGCATATACCTCTTACGTTTGGTAACGTCTTTACGCATTTCGCGTTTCCGCCACAACATTAAAACAAGATTCTAAAATTGTACATAAATATAATCGAACTGTATTGCTTACAAATTTGACGGCAACGTTAATATGTATAAAATTCAGGTTTTGTTTGTTAAGTTTATATTTATTATTGTAAAACATTTGAAAACAACATTGAAAATAGTATGAATGTTATTTAAATATATTTAGCAAAAAAAATCTTCAGCAGTTGCTAGAAATTGCTTTTTGAAAATTCTTGAATGGCACTTTGCAAATCATAATCAGTTCTATAGGACGTCCATTACGTACTAGAGATAGCGTCATTTAGCTCGTGAGTCGATGGCGGTCGGTTTCGTTGCGCAAAAGGGGACAGCATATTCTCAAAACCTAAGGAAGTTGGGTTGCACTTTAAATGGAGTAGCTTATGTCCATTAAAGAGTATAATTTATAAATAAAATTAAAACACTAATCTATTGTCCACTGTATATTTATTAATTTTAAATCATCATATTAAGATTTTTAAACTGTTCATATTTTCAGATATAATTTCAAATATACTTTCGAATAATATATTTTATAATTATGCAAAACTAGTTTTACATTAAAAATTTAATTTTTGATATGCACTAATAAAATTAATAGTTTCGCCTTTTTCGTTTAAAAGAAAAAAATTCTGCTAAAGTTATTAGTATCGGTTTTACGTAGTAGATGTTTCTGAATCACAATGCTTTGAGATTATTTTTTATTTTTGAATATCTTATGTATTGATTGCGTGTAGTGTAGTAATGCAATAGTTACGATTTATTAGACTATAGGGCACTGTATTCTTAATGTCACGTGCAAAAGAATATTACAGAATATTACAAATAATACTCTCAATCAGTATTTCGGAATAATAGTACATTTATTGTTAAGGTGCTTCTATGCGCATCTATTTTATCAAATATTATCTTTTGGCGTTGCTGAAACATTTACGATAGACAAATTTCTCTATCTGATCTTTAACGTATAGTACTACTGCAGCTACACGTGGACATATCTTTTACTTACCGATGTCTGACCACAACCATGTTATACTACTCTTTTCGCTAAATATTGATTTTAACTCTAATTTGTATCTTTAGTCTACTTCATAATTGGTAATTAGAATCTAGTAGTTTCAATTCAGTTATATATAGATTTGTCTAATTACTAAACTTAATTATCTGCCGAGGTTCTAGTAAATCTATTGTAACAGTAAACAATTAAAATATCTTAAATTTGCAGGTACTCTTGAATATCATGATTTTTGCATAGATATAAGAATTTTGATTTCAACAAAATTTTTACTAGTAAAATGTTAAACATATTTCACGATTTTTCAACATCTGGTCAGTTTTTATTAAACAAATAATAATTGAGTTTCAGGAAAATAATAACATTATAAACAACATTTATGAGAGAAAACATCAATATAAATCTTCCGTGTCATAAAGCGTGTTTTATATTTTTCAATTATTTTTATTCCCGGGTAAGATTTTGTGTAAATACTGCGTAGGACACTCGAGAGGAAAACCCCATCAGTAATTACACGTGGGTTTGGTCATTTATCAAGATTTCTTTCAAGCTGGCTGTAGAAACGCTAGCGAGTGGAAAAGCTATAAGGTGTGATGTGAGCAATCGAGCCACACTTTCTTGCCGATATTTTTTTCCAACTTGTCAATAGGCAATCTTGCTGTCATTAAGGAAAAATAATTCACCACATTTGTGAGTTGTGCCCGATGGCGTTCTTTATTTCTCGAGACGATCCTTTCCGCTTTTCAATTTTACTGGCTAGTCGCCATAAGAGCGATGCCTTGTCCAATTTCTTTACAATTCTTGCCAGAATCTGTAATGCTAATTTATAAAAATAACGGCGTGGCATATTTAGTTCACTATGCTGAATAAAACTGCGCTATGATTTTCAAATTTATAGCATGGCGAAAAAGTTTTCCGCGATGAAAATCGGCCTCGAGAAGGCAAACTTTTAGCATAAATTGCAAGTTTTCAAGTGTATAACATAATATTTTAGCGCTGCTCGTGCGCGCAACTTAGTCGTTATCGTCCTTTTCTATAAGACTTTATTAATTTCATTGATGTTTTACGCACTCGTATCGGCGACATGCGCTTACTTACAATCGGTAATGCGAAAACTTCCGACTATTCTCTCATGCAAATTGATATTAATAAGAAAATGTTACAATGGACTGTGAGCTTAGAAATTAAGACAGTAGAGAGGCGACGTGGTTGTGAGCGAGAAATATTGAACCATAAATCGTGGAGCATTTAATCCTGGGAAACTCGAATAATAAGTTATTTTTCAGAATTCCCTTAAATCTCCCTTAATCACAGATTTAATATGCATTTCCTGCCAATGTTATTATCCTTTTATTACATTTCAAACCATTTTTCAATAAAAATATAAATGAAATATTTAAGCTCATTTCATATTGTAACGCAGAATACGATATAACTTTGTAATCTTTTTGGGATTTTCAATATCTTGGAAATTGAAGTAAACACAAAAGCTATAAAATCGATATAAGAAGGAGGTCAGAATGAAAATTTAACTTTAAATATCTTTTGCAAACATTGTTTAGCTGACCTGTATGAGCATATTCTAGTAAAATTGAATATGAATTGGAGTAGACATATTACACTGTTTGCAAATATTCAGAAACGTAAATAATTTCGAGAATGATAATTATTTAATCATTCCATGAATGCAGGAATGGCATTAACATTTAATAAATAATCGAAAAATAATCAGGGATTACGCGAAACTCAAAACTTAGAAAAACGATAATTTTTGTAGACTCAATAAAAAAGCATTGCTTGTAAAAGTCTATAAAAGTAAAACGTGGAGAGAAAACGTCAATATCTCGGCAGAGGCAAATTGCCGATCCGGTGCATTATCAGCCTCAACTCATTATTAGCATTTTTATTCAGTGACCGTTGCTCAACCCCCCTCCCCCACTCATTTCCATCGATCCCAGCACACGGCACGTCCTGCAAATCGAGATGCACCAATATTCGAGATGCCTCTTCCCGAAGAAAGTCTCGGCTAATTTTCGTATACGTGCGCCGCCACTTTAACGGTAGAAGCGAGGGCGACTTGCACGCGGAAAACGGAAGCTCGTTCTGCTCTTGGTTGGAAAACGAGTATTTGCGCGAGAGGGAGAACGAGCTGGGGTGGGAGGTTGTTGGGGGGAGGGAGCGAGCGAGAGAGAAAGAGGCGGCCCATTTCGCTGATTACGTAGGCGAGATTGCAAGTCTATAGCGCGCTGCGCCGCTGTGCCGTGTCGGCGCGTACTGCACGTGAGAGATGGACTAGTCTGGCTACAGAGCGCGCAGGTGCAAGCGCGTCGCGCTTTCAAGTACTACAAAGCCTCTTCCTTTCCACCGCGCCTTCCTCCTCCTGCTCCGGTTCCTCCTGCGCAGCATTACCCGGAGTGACATGTCAATTGTACTGCGTACACCAGGCGTGCGATGTATATTCTTTAACAACGTATTTTAAGAAGTTTTTCTTTGAATCCTCTCAAGTGTACGCCACTGATAACAATTAATCCACTAAATATGGACAGCTGATAACTGTATTGATTATACTAAGTTATTTTTTTCAAAATTTATACTATACTTCTCAAACTACCTTATTTATTGAAGAGTAAACGTCGCAGCTAATGTATAAATGCTATGGCCCTTTCTGTATGTTCTTTTGCGTGAGCTCGTATGTCCATAGGTCGCAGTCCCTGCGGTTGGCTCCATAGTTTCCTGAATGCCGTCACGACTAAGATTAGGTTCGTTGATGAAAGCTTCCAACACAATACTTGTTGTATTCTCGATCGTTATTTGGCCGATTAGAGGAAGCAAAACTTCCTGCGCATGTTTACCCTTTAAGGAGTCCAGTTTAAACAGTGGATGTAATTTAGAAGCACCAAGATCATGTAGGGTTGTTTTGCAGCTAATATACATAATAGCATGCCAATTTTCTCACACGCATAACCCTGGCCAAATGCAGAATGGATAAGATAAGGAAAAAGTGAATAAGAAAGAGATTTTTATAGCTTGTGTAACAGCTATGCACAAAGGAAACGAAAAGTAAAGCTCGAGAATCGTAAATGCTGGACGAATGCTGCTTGAAGACCATCATTTATAATTACTAGAAACCATTTTTGTAATGTATTCACAGTTTTATCGATGGATCTTAAAGGAAAATATTCTAGATGAATGACTAACAGTTGGCCTTGAAGCGCAAAATCAATATTACATTATTAGAAAAAAAATCAAATTATTTTCACTCTGTCTCTTAAAATAATTTCACAAAAATCTTATAGCTTAGATATCTCGGAATTCAGACGAGGTGAACCAATTATATTAGGAAGCGAAAATATACAGAGATATGTTGGCATTATCTTTGCAGCATATCACTTGTCCCTTGTGTGTCTCTGAGCAATTAACAGTCTAAGAGACGCATAAGAAACCGTTTAAAAAATCTCTAAATATTTTTTCATATAATCGATTTAAAAGAAGCTGTGTAAAAGGCATTGTTTCCAAACAGCTTTGAAGAAGGAGTTATTTAGAATAAACGATAAAAACAATACCTCCCACAAATATTTTTTTTTCTTTTTAAATTCAAGTTATCAATACAATAAACACATAAAAGAAGGCGTTGTGTACATTTAAAACATCGTGCGGGATAAAAAATATCTTTGTGACACATTTATTTAAAGTTAAAATTTTTTAGAAAAATGACGTAGAAGCTTTGTTCTCAATCAAGGTTTCAAAAAGCCAAATTAAACAAAGAAAAAAATGCTTTTATTTAGATCTTTAAAATTAAGGATAAGAACACTAATTACAAAAATCGCCAACTCCAATGTTGAAAGTATTTAGACTTTCAACTGTTGTACAAACTTTTGAAAGATTAATCTCCTTCATTAATTTAAAAAAAAACCACCCAGAAATTAATCATTAGCTTAATGTTTCTTCAACTTAAACTAAATTGAATAATTTGAGCATGAAATAAAGAATCCAATTTCTTATGAAACTGAACACCAAAATAATCAGTTTTTGTTTAATTAAAAAATTTTATCCGAAACCAAAACATCAATTAAATATATATATTGTGAAACTATATATTTTAAAACTTTATATCAATCAAGGCTTACATGAAGTGGAAAATATCACTACATTTTTGTTTTAATAAATAAAGCAAACATTAATCAAAGTTCAATTACATAGTATACGTATGCAAGTTCTATAGCTACAATAATAACCAATTCCCTTGTATGTAGCGTTTATATTACAAATCAAAAATAAAAATGAAAAAGTTATTTAAAAGTAACAAATAAATTACAATTTACTTATCTTAAATAGATCTTAAACGCGAGTCAACTTTTGATTTTTATTTTTTATTTATATTTTTTTAGTTTAATATTTAATTTGTATTGATACAATTATTGATAAAAAAGTTATATTAAGTTGCGATTAACATGTGAATCCTCATATTTGATTTAATTATAATGTATTTTAATTCTATATAGTCATCTATAAATTCTTTTGAAAGACATCTGTTTGCGCGGGTAGTTTGTTGGTTTTATTATACTGCTTGAATTCTTCATAAATAATAAGAAACACAAAAGTTTCCGAAAAAACAATATAATTTTTTGTTAACCGTCTTTATATCTCAATAGTGTTACTAGTTTCTTCTTATTTTGTATATTTACACATATATCCACCTGTAACAGTATCCGAATAGTCATAAAACATGTTTTTCACCATCTCTTCGCCTTATAAGCTGTCTATTGCCGGAAGTTTCCTTAACGAAGAAGGAAAATAAAGCCAGTAGTATCTAGCAGAGTATATTTTCTTACTCTGCCTCATCCCCTCACGTGCTTGTCATAGTATCGTGCTACTTAATCTTCATCGAAGACTTGCGCGCGTTTGAGGAAGACAAAACGTATAGCTCGAGTGCGCGCGATACCCGAAAGCGCCCTTGCGCCAGTCTTCGATCTTTCACTCACTCCCCCCCTCTCTCTCTCACACACACACACATACTCCTTCTGTCACGTGTGCCTCACGCGAGCCACACATGCGAGCCATGAAGTACTGTAAGCGTTTCGAGTGGGTCGAGAGGCGCACGACTCGACATCATTGCCTAGGTCGAGTTATCGCTTCGAAGGATTGCTCTCCTCTGACCTCTCTCTTTCTCTCCTCCTTCTCCTTATGTGAGCTAAGACTTTAATTACGATCCATGCTTCCTAATGACCGCATGACCCGATTAATAAGGCATACACCACCAGACGCTCGTTAGTGAGCGCTCGGTTCTTCACTATTCATTTGGCTTCGATTATGTTCCCTTGTTTGCCAAATTTTTTTTTCAAGAGCGGTCACTCTTTTGACCTATCACTCTTCATTAATGTATCTTCAGTGACGAATAAATTAATCAAGTAACAAGAATAGAACTATTGAAGTATCAGAAAACAAACTATTAGATACCAATAATATATATATATATACTAGTGGGGCTTCGCCCCCCTGCTCGCTCCGCTCGCCAACCCCCGTACGTTTACACCATAGTTT
>JAWWEQ010036987.1:0-19857 GCA_035583055.1 Torymus tubicola
ATGCTAGAATATTAGACCCTAACGCTTTGATAAACTTGAGTTATCGACAGGTTTAGCTGTATTTGAAAGAAATACTGCAAAAATGCTCTGTTTTATTTGTTGATTGATTAAGCTAGAAAATCCTTATATATAATTGTAAAAAAAGACAACAAAACGAGAGATTACCAGTTTTACGTTGCTTTTTTTTAGAATTAAAAAATATTAAATATATCAAAAGTTATGAAAGTTTAGTTTTAAGCAACAAAAATTGTTGTATTGACAGGCGTTAACTTTATACTTATTTTGATGCATTTGTGTTGCTTAACTTTGATAGCTTTTGATATATTTAATATTTTTTAATTCTGAAAAAAGCAGCGTAAAACTTGTAATCTCAATAGTTTTATTTTCTCTTTTTTTTTACAATTATATATAAGAATTTTCTAGCTTAACCAATAAACAAATAAAACAGAGCCTTTTTTTCAGTGTTTCTTTCAAATACAGCTAAACCTGTTGATAACTCAAGTTTATCAAAGCGTTAGGGTCTAATATTCTAGTACACTTCATATTTTAGCATCTAAAAACATATCTCAAAGTTTGAGCAAAATCCGTGATCCGGAATTCATGACCTCTCCTAGTTAGTTATTTTAGAGATAAAAGTTATAAAGTGAATTCTCAAAAAAAAACAATTATTTATTTTAGAATTAAGTTACATATCTTTATGATATAGAGAAAAGTTTAGAATTACGCCATTAATTTTTTCTGAAACAAGCGAGATATGCAAGAATAATGATTAAATTGTATTATATTATAATTAGAACATATCCTGTTACAAAGTATCAAAATATACAAACATTATTTAGTATATGATTCTATATTTTAAATCCAAAATAACTGAACATTGCACTTAAATGCGTTTAATCTTAAAATCATTTTATCGCTTCAATTAAGAGACAATTTTTACTCCAAAAACCTCTTAAATTACTGTCGTTCAAGTACATCGAACCCTTAAAAATGCATCCCATTCATATTGCATCCCATCAAGAGCGACATCCATCTCGCTCCACTTCGACGAACTTCAAACAAAACTTTTGCCCCCTTCCCCCTTCTCTCCTATAAACCTCCATCCCCCCTTTGTTTTTCAATAATTCGTCGCCGTTCGCAACGAGCGGCAAACAAGCTCATAAATTTAAATAAAACGACTAGCAATTCGCAAAGGTATATATACACAAAACTCACTGTCGAGCTAAAAACAAAAACGGCCAAAGACGCGACCTGTACATATATATATATATACACACACACGCGCGTACGTACGAACAGCTCGCAGCATCAGCCGCCTATGTAGCGCCCTCGTACATCGCGATATAATATTCAATTTAATACATCCTCGATTGCCCGGATACCATAAAGCGGGATTAGAGCGCGAGTATTGGCAGTAAAAGCTCGACTATACGCGCTGCGCGCGCGACGGGCCCTGCGCGTATACGCGCGTAAATTGTGTATTCGTATGTATATGCGTATACGCGTGTATATATATATATATACACACACACATACACACGCGCGGGGGAGTGACAGGCGGTAGTAGCTATAGCGCGGCGCGTAATCCAGGATGATGCCACTGCTGCGATCTGTCGGACGACGGCCGAACTAGAAAGCCCGACGAGTGTAGCGGTGGTGCGTGGTATGCGACTGCGCTACGAACAGACCGGCTGATATATTATATAGACCGCTTTCGTCTGTCCGCCAAAGAGAGAGAGAGAGAGAGAGAGAGAGAGAGAGTCGATGTTCGTACTCTAGTAGTGGGTGCCCGAAAGAGAGAGAGAAAGAGAGAGGGAGGGTATACGGAAGGGGAGTAAATTTGAGAACTTTTTTTTACGACACTTTTATGCTTTTCCGAGTCGCTCTCGCGCCGATCGTCGTTATGGCGCCGAACGACCTTGTAATTTAATTAATGCCCCCGCGCGCGTTAATTGTAATTGATATGAAGAAAGTTGTTTATAGGAGCTAATTTTTCGATTTAAAGGCCGCGACTATATACATGCGTTAGATTTTGGCGATTGAGGGATGTTACCGTAAGGGAGCTTTTATTAGGATTCCCTGTCAATTGAGGTTTTTTACTACATAAGTATTTTTGAGTGATTATACATATAATGGATTCGAATGAACGTACGTTTTTAAAGGTATTTCTGTCCAGATACATAATAAAATTTAAGCAGACTCTGTTATATTTATAGTTTCCAAGAATTCAGTTTTTATGTTTCTGAGCCAACCTATATAGTTATTTGTGGCATTATAAGCTTACACAATATACTCATGGGCTTTTTATATAAAGTGAATACTAATAATTAAAAAAGAAATAAAATAATAATAAGTAACTCTACTATCTAAAATAATTGCAATATTTCGTTCACATCGCTAATTAAACAAATCGCACAATTCAAATATCTTGCTCACTATAATTTAGAATCACGATAACCTTAAAATTTTGTTCTGTTTATTCTGCTTTTAATCAAAAATACATATTTCATCATGTTTTACTCGTGAATGCTCAAAACGAGCTTTCCACAAAAGAACGAATTCGGTCTATTTGCAAGTCTACGGAATAACTCAAAGACGCGTCACAAAATTCAGAGCGACGCGAGTCAGAAAATTTTCACCGCTCATTCCATCTCTCTCTCTCTCTCTCTCTCCTCGTGTCGAACGAGCCCGCGAGCGATTGCGTTTATTCATCGCTCTTTCTCTCTTTCTCACTCACTCACTCACTCACTCAATTTCTCCTTTCTCGTCCGTTGTTTTTTCGAAAATGGAATTTTAATATTTAAAAAGATCCGCGTGCGCATCGCGTACAGACATCACACTGAAGAAGAGAAAACCGAACGAAGAGGAAGGAAGAGTCGAGGCGAAGAAGCGAGGCTGCGTGAGAGAGCAGATGTTAGCGGTGGGCAAACTCGCACACATTCAAGACAAATATCGACGATTTCGCTAGAACCCGCGGAGAGAAGCCACAGCGCGGCTCTTCTTTCGTTATACAGCAATTGTTCCTCTTTTTCGGTTCTTTTCTTCTCTTGGATTTTTTTTAAGAATCTTCTCTTATATGTATGAAGATCATTTAACTAAAAAATTTTTGAAACATTTTACTATATATCTTTTAATTTAGTTTAAAAAATGATTGTTATGATATTTAGAAATTTTTAATAGCATGTTACGTAATACCATGCCTGCTGCTTTATTTGATTGCAGTGTCTGGGTCTGTACAAATTATCTCCGTTAGGTGCACCCAGTATGAAACAAACTTTCTTAAATCAAAGCGGTACCATTATTATCTTACTTTTTCACGTATTCTATTATTTGTTCCCACTCACTTTTAATTACACAAACAGAAAAATTCGTTTCATATAATACGAGCCATCACAAGAGGAATCCATTTGATTGTAAACTTTAACCCTTTCGTGCCGTAGGGGTCCTGCAGGACCCACTTTGTTCAAGATGATGTAAAAAACTAAAATTAAATAATTTTTCAAACCTACCCATTTAATCTTGTTCTTTCATCTAAGAGGAAGCCCTCTGGCAATTAAAATTGAAATTTTTTAATTTTTTTTCGTTCCGTTTAGTACATTAAAAAAGGGCTCGACGATGAAAATTGGAATTTCATGAAAATTCGAATCTTGAATGGTTTATTTTCCAGTAAAAAAAAGGGTTAATGTGGATTTTCTTTTATTCTTAGTGGTGGATCTTGTTAATGAGACAATATACTAAGAATTGATCGCCTTCCAAGTTCAAAAATATGTATATTGTTGTCGGGAAATGTTACGTAAATGGAGTGGGTCCTATACAGGACGCAGTCGGTCTTACCGACAAATACAAGATAAAGGTACCGTGATTTACATGTATCGCACACTCGTGCGCACATGTGTGAGTATACAAAACCATCAAATCTCGTTGATCATACGTAGCGAGGTTTTAAATAATATCAATTTATTTTTTAAAAAATAAAAATTTTGATTTTCAAAATTTAAAAGTTTTAATTTAAAAAAAAATTCCATTAAAACCATATGGGTCCTCCAGGACCCACTTTAAAAATAACACTTCTGAAAAAAACGATGAATTGATCTTAGTTGAAGCATTTACAATTAGAATATACAAAAAAAACGTCACTTTTTCCCCGGGAAAGGGGTGTACGAAAGGGTTAAAGAAAATTTTGTAAAATTTACAATTCAATAGATTCCTCTTACTCAGAGAAGATTCATTTTATAGAAAACAGATTTTCTGCTTAGGTCGTCCGTTACTTCGAAGCTACTTTTATCAGTGCAAAGAGTTCAAATTGTTCAACGTATTTGAATTGTCTGGAGAAATAACCGCCTGATAACACAGTATTTTAACAAAACATCGCTTTACCCTAGACCTAAATAAAATACATGGAATAAACTATTCTCAATCGTTCTCATATAACAATTACACATCCGGCTATTTCACTCAAGGCTATGAACTTAGACAGTAATCGTTCAATAAACTTCGCGTAACACGGCTACCGTCTCGAGCTTACTTTCGCACTATATATATCTCCGTCCATTATTATAACGCGTACATACATATATAGTATACCTTCTAAACGCTCATACCTTCCAACCTAAAAGGCGTTACAAATTTCCGCCGCAAGGATTATATTATACCAGAACGACGGAAAAGTCTCTCACGTGGCCATCGGCAACGTTAACCCAATTACCCATACGCGCGCGCAGAAGTCGTAATCGTCAATTTCAAAGTTCGCCATATTCGCTCGAATCGACTCTAACGCACCGTACGATCGCTCCACGAATATCCTCTCTTTCTCTCTCACTTCTTCCTCTTTCTCTTTCATACCATTCGTATATAGAGAGAAGGTATATCGCACGAGGAGAGCGCGCGCTCGCGCGCCTAGGAGGCAAAAACTATGCTAGCCCCCGACAATTTCCGTGCGCGAGTTTCGCGAGCTGCAAAAGCGTATACGCCGCCATCCCCCACGCGATTATTACTTTCCCGCAGACATAGTTTGCGAACGAGTTGCCCCCCCCCCCCTCCTCCTCGCTTGCACACGATGAGAGTGGCGTATATTTGCGTATGCGTGTGCATGCGTGTATGTGTACAGATATATATATGTATGTGTGCGAAGTCGCGAGAGACAAATGAATCGTGCGGAACAATCAGCGAAACACCCGGGAGCCAACGTGCGCGGGAAAACGAAAAAGCGTAAGGGGGTGAAAGAGAGAGAGAGAGAGAGAGAGAGAGAGAGAGAGAGAGTTGCGGAGCTAACGAAAAAGTGGAAGTGGCGCGTTATGAGTAGCGACTCTTGTATTATCTGAATTTTCCGGCTATACTGCGTGTGGGACGCCGGTTGGATTTCCTATATGTTGTGGCGCGAAACTTTTCGGGCTTTGTTGGGAAAAATTAAGCCTTTAATGGTATGGAGGTTTTGGAAAATATACGGTTATCAGCTTTAGTAGTGATTTTTAATTAGCTTCTAAGGACTTGATCATATAATGGTTTGTGTATACAGAATTATAGTGATCCCGTGTAAAAAAAAGTCTAGGGCTATAGTCTTGTCGTCCCACCAGTAAGACAATTGCCAGACAATTTGATCTAGCTTGAACCAGACTACCGCAAGATTAGCCCTAGATTATTTTTTTACACGGGATCGCATTAAAGTACTAAAGTGTATAGTAAAATTTATTAATCTGATACTCTTATCATTTTACGTGAAGAATAGAATGTACATCTTGAATTGCCTTTTAATCGTCGCAATCTCTGCACTTTTATATATATATATAAATATACGTCATGCAACTTGAATATTTTTCTACCATTGGGGTAATAAGTTTGACGACCAAATATAGTTGAATAAATATATATGTTGTAAAACGATGGAAAAATTGAAAGATGTAATTATATTCTGTCTGTAAAAAACTTGAAATACGCAGATCTCGCCGCGACTTAAGAATTTACCGAAACAATTTAATCCTTATTGCAGACTCATATATATATATTTATACGTGTGAACTAGATGCTTGCGACTACATACGAATCAGTCTGCCGCTTTCCACTGCGATTGGCAAGAAAACGCGTAGAAAAACTCATTTCCTCTCATATGTGCAAACACACACACACTGCATATATACGCACACTCCCCGCAATTAAGTCACACGCGAGCCATCCGGCAATTAGCCGTCCGCGCGCGTTCGATCCTTCACGTATAGAGAGAGAGAGAAACCAGTCCAGAAAAATCGTTCTCGCGCGCGAATGCATTCTCCTCTCTCTCTCTCTCTCTTATTTACTCATTCTCTTCACACTGACAAAAACGCTTCTCTTACCTTAAACACTGCGTACGCGAGGTATTTTTCAATACGAGCGCTCGCATTATTTGCATTCCGCATATTCAAAAAGTTTTTAATACGCGTGTACATATACACACGCGTGTATGTGTGTACGTGCAACGTCGTCACGACCTCCGCTCTGCGTTCACAGAGAGAAGAGAGAGAGAGAGAGAGAAGGAGAGATAGAACGACATGGAAAACGAGAAAAGGAAGATAAAAGAGGGGAAAGGCGCGGCGACAATGAGCGCGCGAGCAGCCGACAAAGGAATATCCGTGCGCGCACGGCCGAGTTAATGAGCCGCGTCGCGCGTGTGGAAAGACGTTGAATATGCAACTTTGCGCTCGCGCGCGCGCTCGTTCTGCACAACTCGCCGGCAACCCATGGCGTAGGTATCTCTTTATATACCTTTTTTCTCATCTGCACTGCTCTCTCGCGCCTTTTTATCCTCTCCCTCCTTTCCCCTCCCTCCCCTCTCTTTCTACTGTGCGAATATCTAGAGAAAGAGAGAGAGAGAGAGATAGAGATCGAACACGAAAGCGGAGTGATATATGCGAGGCGGGAATTTTTCTCGGAGATTCTCGTTTTTCTTTTTTTTTTCTTTTTTTTTTGTTGTTGTTGCTTTTCCGACTTTTGTCGAGTGGAAATACGCGTGTTATTGGTTATTAACATACGTGGCAATTTCGAGAGCGAAGAGATTTCGCATCGTGACGGTTTTCATTATTTTTATGGGTACTTGAACGGACGTGTACATATGTATGTGTATATGTATATATATATATATATGTATGCGCGTTACTGTGCTGTTGTTGATGTGTATATTTTTCGCAGTGAAATTATTTATGACGACCGATTGTTACTGTCATGAATGAATTGATGGATATACATACCTATACGCGAGAATCGTAAAAATGAATCGTCCACTTTTCTTGTAAAATATTTTTTGTTGTGTATATATGTAATATAGGTTTCATTAACTTCAATGTATAATGTCGTGTATTTTCAAGATAAAAATATTGAACATTAAATTAATTATAATGCTTGTAGATTTTTCATTACGTATGGGTCAAGATAAAAAAGTCTTTTACAAAAGGAATCCAATCTGAACTTCTCAATGGGAAAAGTGGTTTGTAAATTAATATTTTAGTCAAATTGTGAAATCATTTGAAATGTAGTAAAAGCGTTCTCTTAAAACAGTGATGCATAATTTTATCAATATCGCAAAAATTGTTATAGTTGAATGTTATTTACATGGAAAGTCTTTTATTTATTTTTATAATAAGAAATAGTACGACGTTATATGGCATTTATATCGTAATTGTAAATGAAAGAGTTATAAAAATGTATGATATTACTTATTATTCATATAGTAAATAATTAGAATCATTTTTTGTATATACATTTTGAAAAATTCAATACCATATTTGTTATACATTCTTTTAAGTACACTTCTTTAGATTTATTTCTATCGTATTTTAAAATATTTAATGAGTTTGTTAATATATCGTCATATAAATTCCCAAAACTTTTTCACGATTTCTTAATTAAACGCACTCTAGCCTGTGCAGAGGACGCAACAACTTAGTCGCCGCCACCACAGCGCCAAAATAAGTTTCTCTCTCTCTATATACTCTCAACGAAACAAAAACACAACGATCGCACAACCCTTTTCCCGCTGCCAGAAAATGATAAAGCACACGCGGATGAGAGAAAGATACCGAGGGGAACGAACGAACGAACGAACGAGACGAACGAGACGAAGTTTTCGGGCTCGATTGCCGCCACGCACTCGCCCCTGGGCAAGATGCAACCGAGTCTACTTCTCTGTCGAAGATTGATCGATGGGGATTCGTTTAATCCTCTGTGCGCGCTGCCGCGTAAGTATATATATATCCCGCGAAATTCACTCCCTTCTTCTTCTTCTTTTTCTTCTTCTTCTTCTACTTCTTCCTAGCTCTCTCATCTTTCTCTTGCGCGTTCGATTTTTCTCTCTCTTTCTCTCTCTCTCCTCGCGCCACGTTAATTTCGTTTCCACGTCAATCTAATTGATTCCCGCTCGTTTCCCCGACGCGGCGGCACGCGACCGCGCGCGATCGAGCAAAAATATATAGTTTTAAATAGTTTTCTCCGAGTTTGAGATGGATCATGTCGTTGCACCGGATGGATGGCTAATTAATTTTTTGCAACTATCTTATATCGAATGGGAATTCAATCGGTGATGAGAAATTCAATAAAACATGATGCTTCGTTGTGACTGAATTAATTTCAATCTATAGATAAATAAGTTAGACAACTATGTTGAACTGTCAGGATATAATTTTATTGTGGTTTTCTATAATACAACCCGATGGATTGACTGTTTAATGTCTTGCTTATAAGTTTAAAATCTGGCCGAGGTAAATTTTTGTATATAAAATATACCGTGACAGTTCGATAAACCGGAAACACTTGACACGGTTAAAAAAAAATTACCGCATTAATAATTTCACTTCAACCAATAACTGTCATTGTAATTTTTATAAAACAAAATTTCTTTTTATAACTAGAGATACTTACACTTTTTTTAGTTCTAATGTTTTTTTTTATTACCTGAAATCTTTTATCGATTAGCAGGTTTGTAACTGCTTTGAATGGGCATTTCCTTGATTTTGAGTAATCACTTACAAAATGAGTGAGTTCTACATGTTAATTTATTCGTGTGTCAATCCATTTACACGCGGTATTTATTTGAATGAATGTATTTTTCAAAGCAAGTGCTGTATGAGAGTGTAAGTTCAGTTTTTATTTTTAAGTTTGTTTTTGTAAGACCTACCATTCGTAAGTAATATTGTTAAGTTATTAAAGAAAGTCAAATTGTAGTCCATGGGATATCAATAATTTTTCATTTTTACTTTAGTACTGCATTAGTTTTTAAAAATAAAACTATATTATGAATTAGATTTAATGAATAAGTAGAAGGTACATTAAAAATGTTATTTTTTTTGTTTTACAATCCTTTTTTGTCAATTCATCCTATTTTCTATTTCTATTTTCATTTGATAAATCCGAAATGGAGTTTAACATCTTAATCCTCGTTTCAGTTGGTCAATTGTAAAAAGTACAGCTTACTTTATAATATTAGCTTGTCGAAGTTATATTTAAAACGGTACAAAAATAATCCGAAATAACTCGATATAAAGATTACATGATTGACAATATTGACAGTTAACAGCTCCATTTAGCAACAATCGTGCCAACAATCACTTCATAATATCTAAAAATACCCATTTTTTTCGTTAAAAATCAATGCCAAGCCTTACTCTAACCTTCTACCCCTTTTTGTGCGTGAGAGCCTTCGCATCAGGCCATAGGACACGTCGCGCCGTGCGAAAATTATCAATAATGAGTGTGTACGCAGTCGTCGTCGTCGTTGTAGCTGCATACCTTTGCCCTGTATATCCCTCTATTGTGCAGCGACGAGGCGCGACAATTGCAGATCGATTCTACTCGCTCGCACCTCGACACTTTGAAAAATGCTGCTTCTCTCTCCAGCGTGCGTGAGCGTATGCGCATGGGATGTGTACAACCACCTATATATACGCATATATATATATACATATAGAGACAAACCGGAACGAGAACAGAAGAATGGAGGTGTCTAGACGGCCGGCACTGTAGCTGCTTAGCCGTGGAAAAAAAACGGAGTCGCCGACGATGAGAGACAGTATAGAGTGGATGATTTGCGTTGTGTCCGAGTGTTGTGTTGAAAAAAAAGTAGGGCAAATTGCATAATGCCGATGCGTCGGGGCGAGTGGCTATTGAAGCGGGATAAACAAAAGTGCCGCGCGAACGATTTAAATTCGTTTTTCAATGGCGCTTTTCTACGCGCCAGCGAGCGCACAAAGCGTTGGCTTTTTGTTTGATGGCTTAGCGGCTGGGCTCTATGAAGGAATTTTAAAATATTGTATATATACATAATAAGAATAATAGTGGGAGTAAAGCTGAGAGCGAAATTAATTAGATAAATCATTAATACTTCAATATTATAGTACTGCTTTTATATAGTAATCAAAATTTCTATAGAATATATATAATTTAACGTTCTACCAATATTTAAATAATCCATCGTTCTATTTCTTTATTAAAAACAGTTTATCACTATTGCATCTACTTACTTTTAATAATTAGTAGTATATAGCTTCAATTTAGAGTAGAGTGGCTCATTTAGCCTGCATATAATATACCATATACAGTTGAAATTTCTACTCAGCATAAATCCCATTACACGGCCTGAGCTTAGTAGTAATGAGCATCGTGCGTATATATGTATATATCTCATGCAGTTCTTGTAAATTAGACAGACAATAATTATACCCTCTCCCCCCATAATAGAGCACTGATCATCACCATTAAAAATGCAATAATTACGGTTTCTTTTCAATTTATCCAACCTATTGGTAATTTTCATGCGCGCTCCCGCGTGTCATCCAAAACTAAACCGCGCTCCATTTCAGTGAATTCAAATGTAATTACGATACTACTACGAAATCCAGCGACTAACCCAGCGCTGTATACGCATATATACGCTTACACTTTGGCCCATCTGCGCTTTCAAAAATATACCCCACCCATTTGTAAAGCCAAAAACCACACCTGATTACCCTACGCAACGTGTGGTAATACCCCAAGCAATCCCATTATCCTACCTCAGCGTGTGTATTCCATAAAGAACTTCCTCTCTCTCTCTATCTCACTCTGCTACATGGACTCACTGTTCCTTGGCAAACGGCACGAATTTCCCTCTCCCTTAGGACTCTCTCTCTCTCTCTTCCTCTCCCATGGGAGTAACAGGACGGGAGAGCGACACACGTCAGCGCGCGCGTGATCGAGCGGCGGCGGCGGCGGCAGGTGCCTTGATTGCCATATAATTGAGGCCTCTCTCCCTTCCTCTCTCTCTCTCTCTCTCTCTCCCCCTCCCGGTATATATATCCGCTATATAGCTTCACGTCTTATCTCCCTCCATCTCGCGAGTGTCTTTTGCGTCTCCGCACAGCGGCTGGCGTCGTTGGTACACGCCCACACACGCGATTCTATAGATATATATCGAAGCTGCCACCATCACCCACACCCTCGCCGATACGGAGCTCAGTCGATATGGGATATTTCAATGATACAGGGTAGGGAAAGAGGTTTTATTCGGGAGGGTCGGTGCGGAGGTGATGTATTGAGAGGTATATAGATGACATCTGCGCGACCCGCGCGATATTGAGGAAGTGAAATATTAAGGATTTTGGCTTTTGTTTTTTTTTCTCGAGAGAGAGAGAGAGAGAGAAAGAGAGAGAGAAAGAGATGGGGAGGGAGAAATATATATAGTAACCAGTAATCAGAAATCTTTTGGAATTAAAGTTGAATTTGGGAATATAGTTGGGAATTCGAGAAAGGAAATGTAAGAAAATGATTATGTAGTGATAAAGAATTATAGTTGTTTTGGAGTACTTTTGATAATCGAATAATAACTTTACTAAACAATTGAAAATGTATCATTGCACGATATTGGATGCATTATAGTCATAGAAAAATTAATGTATGAGGTTACAATTATACCTCGTTTCATGCAGTTACGGGTTTATCGATAATAGATACATGTAATACATGAATAATAATCTAAAATTTCATTAAAAATGGCTTCACTGTATATAATTTGTAACGATTACACGCGTCGCATACACAGTTAATGTTATTTTAATCTATGAATAATACATCACTAATAAACAAACAAACCGTACATTATTAAACTTTATATTTTAATAACTGCAAAACGACATTCGGCTAATATATTAACTTGCCGATCGTCCATATCTAAATAGATTTGTACTACCCGCTGGTGCGCCAAATAGCATAACCAGCCGCACCCCTCGCTCCACCCTTCCTAATAATAAATAATCCATCAACAATTAACCTGGCATAATGCCCATTTTAGTGTCGACTAATGTGCGCGTGTGCGCGCGCGCGTCGTCGTTACCAAATGCAAACTATATTCATTATCGCTTTCCGAACGAATTGGTAATCTGCTTTAAGCCGCGGGCGCTGTGCGCTTAAGCTCGCGCCCTCTCTCACTCACTCTCGCTGCACCCTCGCGGACTTTAAATAATTTCTCGCGGCTATGCCTGCACATATGCATTTATATCAAGGCCTCGAAATTTCCAAAATCTCCCTCGCACCTATATATGCATAATCGAAATTGCTTTGAACTTAGCCTCATACGTCGATTCTATCGCGTGAACCAATGTTTCGCTTTTGCTATGGGGCTACTACTACTACTACAACTGTTACTTCGGTTTTTGATTCGAAGTTTATTGTACGAGGATGGTGGGTGGACGTGTTTGTGAAATATGAAGGCGCGTACCTGTCGAACAACGAAATAGAGAACGACGAGGTACGGTGGTTAATATCTACTGGGGTTGTACCGGGCGAGCTGTATTTCAAAATGGACTGAGGAAAAATTTACGTATTTTGTATGCTATATATAGGTGGCTAGGTGAGTGCGTCGATTGTTTCGTGTCGAATTTTCACATACGAGATTTTGAGGCTGAGGTGATTGGAGAGTATTCTCGTGATAGATGTGATTGCATATATATACTATATCGAAAGAAATAGTCAGAAAAACGGCGATACAAGATATGTAAAGGGTAAATGTTGGAGATATTGGCTCAGTAGTGGTAACCGCGTTATTTTCAGTAATAATTGTTATGGATTAAAGTTAAAATATAAAAGAAAATGTTTTTTTGAAGGCTCTCTATAAACTGATAGATTTCTTTTTATCAATTATTTCATAAAATGTTACATAAAAAAAATTAAGAGTTAATTTCTCAGAATTCTTATATAAAATGTTTGCTGGTTCTGACAACTTTACTTCTTACGGAATATTGAATTGTAGCCATTTTTAATCCACAGGGTTGAATGTTACAATGTTATCAAAGTATGCTAGAACTTTATATTATTTATCTTAGCATATAGTTTAGAAAAAATACGATTTCTTATTGTGGTATAAATTCTCAACACATGCTCATATGTAATACACAGGCAGTATAGGGCACTAATGGAGTGACAGATATTAAGTATAAAAGACATCATTTTATTTTGAATGATAGTCAGACATTAAGAGATTTTATCAACCAGGAAATAAGTTAATTTGTTCCTGAATGTTTAAGGCGGTCTTATACCTATAAATTTGGAAAAAAAATCAATATTTTTTTTCTTTGACATATTGATTCTATATATTATTCTCAAATTGTAAAAAAAGTTTGAGAGACGAATTTGAAAAATTTCCGAAGATACAAGCAAAAATGTGAATAAATTTCTATAGGAACGTGCCACCAGTTTTGACTGATTTTAATCTTAAAGAAAAAAAAGTAATATTTTGGAATGTTAATTTTAAATTTATAAAAATAATTGTTTAATCAATTAATTTTTATTAATTTTTTAATTGAGTTTTTAACGAAAAAATATTATGAAAAAAGCGTTTCGGCTACACATTAAATTAAGAAAATATGTTAACTAATTTAATGTTTATATATTTTATACATGCATACATAATCTAAAGACATTCAAAAGTTTTAAATGCAATCCGCGAACTTTAATTTGCGCGCTCATCTAGTAAGAAAGTGTAAGAGACGCCTCTTCAGTCTTCAAGACGAAACATTGCCATGCGCCATGATCGCTGCCTGAGATCTGAGAACTGTGAGAAGTCAGCTGTCAGTGTCGGCTGCTCAGTGCGTCCACGTGTGCTTTCATTGCGAGTGTTATTAAGGTTAGCTTTGTTGTTTATTGACAAAAAAAGACATTTACTCAAGTAAAGTTGTACGTTGTTTGAGCCAATAACTTCAATTACTTGGATATCTTAGATAAGTAGAAATTAACTAAATAAGTATTAAATTTGTTGAAAGATAGATACTTTGTGAAAAATTTTTTTTCCCAGATTTACAGCAGTAATCATTGTTAGATGACACCTAGACAATAATTGAATGAGGCTCATCATGGGATTTGAAAATCATTCAAGTGGTAAAGTGCTGTAGCTGTAGCTCTCTGTGTCAAGCTATGATAGCTCTTGAGTAGTAAGATTGATTCATAAATAAACAGCATTATTAAATTTTTCTTGTATTATCCAAAACATTGTTTCATATATCCCATGCTATTTTTAATTCCTATTTCTTTTTTGATTTTCTTTTATAACATTGAAATAGATTTTTTAATTACTATTTCCACTGTATATAAATATATGTTTCTTGTGATTTTTCAATATTTTTATCATAGCAGTATGTCTTATTGTGACAATTGATTTAACATAACTTATTCTTTACAGATATTGAACCTTCTAAACAAGTCTCACAGTTTTTGATTGAAATTATAATTGCGTGCCCTGTTTGACAGCTTGAGGATCCGTACATGTTAATACAAAACAATGGTAAGTCATATCTTTTCTTGTAATATTATTACAGTTTATTTCACAATATTGTTTAATAATGTATATTTTTTATGTTTCAGGAAGTAGAAAAATGTAGTAGTTCAGAAATAGCTTAAATGTTAAAGTTTATAAAATTTGTCATTTATTGCTTATTTCTAAAAATCTAATATTTTGGACTTCTGCGTTGTTTTTTTTTTTGGAGACCGCTTGATGAATTTTGATGAAATAAAGTGGAAATTACTTGTTATATGTCCCTCTATGGTAGGTTGCTCTGCAATTTTGAAATTTTTGATTAAGTATTTTTTTTAATAAAAAAACACTTTTTTATTCGTATTTTTATGATATTTTATGGTTTTTGTGATTAAAAAAATACTTAATCAAAAGATTTCAAAATTTCAGAGCAACCTATCATAGAGGGGCATATAATAAGTAACTTCTACTTTATTTCATTCAAATTCATCAAGCGGTCTCGAAAAAAAACAATGCAGAAGCCTTTTTTTCAAAATCACCATATTTCAGGCTAAAATGGTTGGATGGTCTGTATCTTGGATTATATTGAAAAAAATAAGTTATATTTATAGTATTTATGTATCTTTATTGAATAATAATCATTTTAATCATTTTTTCAGGTATTCATGATCCCAGGGGCCAATAGGTATAAGACCGCTTTCAAGTAGAAGTAGAAATTATTAGAACAAGAGGAATTATTGAACCGTAAAAAAAAAACTAAAATAAAACTAAATTTTAACACGGTGATTGTTCTTAGTTTACTAAATTTTCATATAACTTCGTAAACTTCATAATTAAAGTATCGAGCACCAAATATGTTAAATAGAATATCGTCATATATCGTCAGATGCGTGGGTAGCCAACGTTAGGTGCTGGCCATTCAATGAAAAAAATTAAATTGTGAAAATGAAAATAAACCTTCGGATCACGTAATTATAGGAGGACAAACAAAATACTCCTTTATAAAGTCACTTGTGCTGGGAATTGATGTATTATAATTATCACATTTTCACTATTTGATTATTCATAATAATTATTAATCTTATTGCATAATTATTCAACTGGCTGAATTTCAGAATATAAAGAAGCTAATTATGCATGCAATATTGATTCAAATGACAAGATAATTATATTATAGTATATTAATAAGAGTATCGTTGACATTTAATGTACAGATATTTTAAATTTTTCATTGTTTGCGAACCAGTGTTAAAAAAATAGTATATCGAGAAACTTGTTTTATAAAATGGAATTTCACAACTTAAATACATTTCACAGTAACATTACATTTTAAAATATAAAAACTATATAAGAAATGATCTGTATCTAGAAAATAACTGTTTAGCTTATGAAGGCGTTTTATTAATATTTGTAACGTTTCATTTCAACTAATGGGTCATCTTTGAGATTCTGTTGCTACCAGGATATACACTTTTTGATAAAAAAAATCTCTTTGTAACGATCCCATTTCCTATCTGGCTTTAAAAAATAGAAATAGCAATTTCAATTTCTGTACACTCCTTTTTCACACGCAGATCCAATCTGTAAACAAAAAAATTATATTCGAAACTCCCTATAACCCATTCCACAACAAAAACCTTCCAATATTATTTAACTTCCATAGCGTACTGCCACAATTAATAATAAAGAGCCGCAAACATATACACCTCTCGCAAAAACGCGCCCGGCATTTACATTTTATCAATTCTTAAATTTTAATCCACCTAAAATTCCCAGCCATCGGGTATGCATGCGTGCGTGCATACAACGCGGCGCCGCGTGTATATTACGCACACTTGCATATATATATATATATATATACATATATACACGTTTATACGCGTATTCTCTCGCGGGTGCACTTTCAGCGTTACGGCGATTAAACATGATTATGGCGCGATGAAAAACGGGCGCCGGCGTCGTCCCTGTTTGCGCCGTGTCTGCTGACGGCATCGGCAGCGCAAACATTGTGCCAATTTTTTCAAAATACATAAATCGCACTCTCTCTCTCTCTTTCGCAGCATTGTTACGCGCTGTGGAAAATTAAAATATCGGCTCGCTTTCGACGTCGCGTGTGTGGTGTAGCCCCGCGAGTATTTTTCTCTTCTCCCCGCGGCACTAGAAATTGCATATTGACTATTTCGCGTGAGTTGGCGCGGCGCGCTTGTTGTTATTTTCCGGGAGTTACTAAATTGAACAGTGCTCATGAATTTACGGGGCTGATGAGTTTTCGCGGAGGAATTCTTTTTTTTTTTTTTTAGTCTGGACTGCGCGTATAATTTTAAAAAATGTTGAAAGTATAATACGATTTTTAGTTTGATAAAATTGTTTATATTATATATTATATAGAATATAATCATTTGAACAAAATAAATGATATGAGATTTGAAGTTGTTAAAGTGTACCGAAATAGTGATGAGTCATTCTATAACATACAAATTGTTTGACATAAACTTTAGCTTAATGTTGCTTACAAATCACCTTATTTCAAACATTATTTGTTTTCTTAGAAAGTACTGTATTACAAAGTTTGAAAGTAAAACTGAAGAAAATAGTCTTTCATTTGTGTCTTTCAAAATTACAAAATGTTAATTTCTGTAGAAGTTACGTTAGTTCGAAGTCAAGCATAAAATACTCGTGCAAAAGTATGGATGTTTGTTATTTCCTCGTGTATTTTGTACATTTAATCTAACTTTTAAAGAAACCAGTATGCTTCAATTCTGGAAAATGTGAATAAAAACAAGTCTTCTCTAGTTTTATATATCAATATTTCTGAAGAATGGTTCATATTTGAAGTATAGTGCTGCTACACATTACATAATATATAGCTTAATCAAAAAAGCTATATCCCAAAAGCATTTCTAATCGTTCACAATATTTTCGGTATAGAAAACTAGAAACAATCAGTTGGCTTGAAGGTTATTAAAAACATCTTTTATAATGTGTCTGACTAAATTCGGCCTTTATCTACTTCTGCGTATTTTAATATGTAACGGGTCGATAGACAGCCGATTGGGTATATACATGTATAAGAATTTCATAATGTTTTCGCAGTCCGTAACAATCACAAATTTAGATTAATTAATATTATTTCTTGATTATTAATGTACAATGTCTAGACTAAAATTTCGATATGAATAATTTTCTTTCATAAGAAATGTAAAACTGATTAATAAAAAAACTCTACAGCAATACCGTAACACGTTGACTAAAATATATAGAATTTTATACTATAGCACAAAAAATGTAGTCACCATTAATTACAGCTTTTTAATTTTCTTACATATACGTACGTATTTTTTAATCATGACGAGTACATTCAACGTGGGTTTACGGGAAATTATCGAGCGCCCTCCACTACCGGAGATTAGCCACTGAAACACGAGCGGTAATCAGTAAGGATAATGAAAATGGTCATTCGTTCCGTCGCGTGGATATTTAATAAGCCCCCTTTCGCGTATTCCTAAAGCGAATACTTTATCACCTTCCAATCGTCGATGTCGGAGACAATAATACATCAAAGAATTGCCACTGTGCCATCAGATCAGATTAGCGCTAAAATATTGACAGTGACGCGGCCGTTCGAGGAATAATAATTGTAAAATATCAGGGTTTGAATTATTAATAGGAAAAATAACCTCTATGGAAACTACTCGCGTATAATTAACAATTATTTTAATTCGCGTGATATACTTTTTACAGTACTTCAGGGAAACTCTGTTATGCCTTTTTTTTAAATATAAACAAAGAATGATACATACAACCTGTCAAAACCAGAATAAAATCATTTTTAATTAAAGAAAGATTGACGACTTTTTAACCGACCAATTTATTATTGAAATAACAAAATGCATACGTGTCTTTCGCCAAATCTCACTCAAAACACATATCGACAGGTCTGTTATTCAATTTATTTTAACCTAATTGAATTCCACAAAAATGTGAAATATCATATATAGACAGCTAAGCCTTTCACACTGTTTTCAATCAATTTACGAAAAAAACAAATGCACTCACCACGAGCACTCGCATTATCGACAAGTACTACGCTTTTCTGCATATAACAGCTCTCGCGCAATTTCACACGATGTCGTTAGCTTCTTCCTCTTATACCCTCCTCACTTTAATTTCACCAAATATTAACAAACCAAACAAAATTACCGTCTGTATACGAGCCCAGTGGGGAGGAACTTTCGAAAAATCAACTCTGCGCGCAAAAAAATAATTTCCCTTCCACGAAGTCGTTTCCATTCTTTTTCTCTTTCTCTCTCTCTCTCCTCCTACCGAGTAGCAATCCTTTCGTAATATTTCGAAGAAAGGCAACCCCTCGCGCGCATTAAAATTACAAGTCGTGCGCGAAGGGAACGGAGAGAAAGAAAGAGAAAAAAGGGGACCTACTATACGAGAGAAAAAAGGCGTGGAGGAAAAACCCATATCCATTTCCTTATCTACTCGTTACATCGCACGTGTATATATATATATATAGATACGAGTATATCGCTTCAATTTCAGCTTGTGCCTTTCCCCCCGACGCGATTCGTCCTAATTTACCAGCGACCGACGTTCGTGCGTTTCATCAAAACTCGCAGCCCAACTCGCGTTACACGGAAGATATACAAATATAGAGTTGAGGAACTGAAAGTTCACTTCGAGGAGGGAGGAAGAAGAGAAAAAAAAAGGATAACTGGAGTGGGTGCAGAGGGGGGCGAGAGAAATTATTCGGAACTCATTAACTTCCGTGGAATCGTGGGGGTTTAATGAATAGAGGTTCGTGATTGGGTATCGTGTTCAGGAGCTATAAATATCTAAACCTTTATGGATGATTTTATTAGTATTGTTGTTGTTGTTTTTTTTTGCTTGATGTACGATGCAAACAAGATAGGAGATCATATAGCAATGATTGTATTAATTTATGATGAGCTGTTGCAGTGTACGTAATAGCATAATAGTAAACGATAAATATTATAGAAACGCAATAAAAGTTAAACACAGTGGTTTATGCACGGTAAAAAATACATTGTAGTGATAGCGATAAATCTAGCTGTAGTAGCAGTTTTTGTTTGCTACTCAGGGACAGC
>JAWWEQ010036998.1:0-19853 GCA_035583055.1 Torymus tubicola
AATGAAGGAATTTTCGATGGCCCTCAGATTCGTACGATGATAAATAATGAAATTTTTGTTACGAAAATGAATCATACAGAGAAAGAAGCTTGGTTATGTTTCAAGGAGGTAATTCAAAATTTTCTTGGAAATTATAAGAGCCAAAATTACCAACAAATAGTATTAAATTTAGTAAATAGTTACAAAAATCATAGCTGCTTAATGAATCTAAAATTACACTTTTTATATTCCAATATAGATGAGTTTCTAGAAAACCTAGGTGATTGCAACGAAGAGCAGGGAGAGAAATTTCACCAAGATATGAAGGAAATAGATCGTAGGTACCAAGGAAAATGGGACATAAATATGTTAGCAGATTACTGTTGGTCGTTGAAACGAGATCTACCATCAACATAAAAAAAGCGGAAGCGTAATCCACTTCGTAGATCATTTGACAATAAAATAGTTCGTTACCATAAAAAAAGAGTAATGGGCTTGAAATTTTTATGGGTATTTTATTGAATTGCATATACTTTTAACAAATTTGAATGTACCTAACTAAGGGTTTAGAGTTTGAGGGCTTAGGGTTTAGAATTTAATGCATTTCTTTTGACGTTTCCGGCCACTGTGCCATGGGGTCAAACGGACCACGAATTCAGATTCAGCGACCCCAAAAATATATAACTACCATGGTCAAGTTTTTGGGACTTTTAATTTTTTTTGTGGGCTGTGTTATTTAATTCTATTGTCTGCAATATTTCAATTACTTTGATATTTCAGATAAGTAATAGTTCCAGTAGAAAAGGATAGAGGTCTGTAATGACTACTAAACCTTTTTAACCTCATTTTAGAATATTTTTGCAACATAGTCCGGTAGTTTTTGGCTCATAAAAGATTCAGTAACGCATGGATAAATGTACTCGAAAATTGCAAAAAACGCGATTTTTGCGAAAATCGTCACTTTCAAAGTGCCATATCTCCGTCAATTTTTCATATTTTTGGACATGAAAAAAAAGTTTTTTTGTCTTGAAAAGACGAAAGAACTGCTTTTTGGCGTGTCCAAAAATATTAAAAATTGGCGATTCTACATGGTCTAGAAAATGGGTAAAATGTGAAAAAAATGCTTTGCACTTTTGAGTTCATGGAGCAACTTAGTGATTACAAAGCCTAGCCATATGAATCCTCGTTGGAAAGTACTTGAAAAAACAAAGAATTTAGTTTTTGGTACGTGAAATAAAAATTAAAACTCGCTTTTTGACAAGCATTTGAAAATTGGTAAAAAAACAGCTAAAAATAGACCATTTTTCGACCTTTAAATGGCCATATTTTGGCTTCTACGGCACCTAGAGGGCTGAAAATTGGCAAAAGTTATTTTTTTTTTTGGTGTACAGTAAGGTCCTAATTTTTCAGAAAAATCCGTGAGACACGTGCGCACGGCTTTTTAAAAAAGTATTATTCTAACCCATTTATATATGTAATAACGAGTTACTAGCCAGGCAGACCTGGGTAGCAGGGTGATGCTGAAAAGGCTATAAAAAGATACAAGTGTTATAAATATCTAACTATAAGTTTCAATAAAACAAAGCAAAATATATGTTCCGACAAGGATGGTACAAGGAGATGGTTATGACTTGGGTCGCTAAAGAAAAACTATACAATTAACAATCGTCGTTAACATTTATTATAAGATATGAAAAATAATTAAAGATCTATAAAATTAATATATATGACAAGAGATATGTTGAGCGCCAGCTGGGTCGTTTCCAGCAATTTAACTAAGCCTGACAGAGTCTACAAAAACACGATAACAATTGTCGCGGTAGAACGGGGTATAAAGGATGCAAGTTCATGCGCTAGACCGCGAGCGCTTTCGCGACAACTACGTTTGGATAAGGATCTCGAAATAATGGTTTCGAGAAGGGAGCGCGTTTCGGTAGGAGATACATCACGTTTCGCTAAGTTACAATTTAAAGATCACGTTTCGAGAAGACGTCTAACTCTAGGTGACGACTAGAGTTAGGTGCGCGCGCGCGGGAGAAAGACTCCGTCGCGAGTACAAAATGGCCGTAGCCTGGCCGCATTTACGAGTACTGCGCTGACGAGTCTACCTAGTCTCGGAGGTAGATGGATATTGTTCCTGCGACTGGACGGTTGGTTAGCTTTTGTTTTTGTTGATGGTGATGTCTCTCTGACAGCACTAATATTATACGGTGGTGCACAATGGAGTGGGTTGCACAGCCGATTTCAACCAGTTTCGGCTGTGACACATCCTGGAATGTCTGACCGCGTCAGACATTCGACAACTATGCTCTCTCTCTCTCTCGCTCCCATCTGCCGCGTAGAAAGGCGGTGCTCACGCTGTTTGTTTACTTATGCGCGCATGACGAGTAGCTTTAAGTAGCCGATGCCAAGCTTGTCAACAATTATTCGTGTATGATTAATACTCAGTCGTGAGCGTTACAAATTCCCCCTCCCAAGACCGAAACGTACTCCGCGTTTCGCAAAAGTCCCTCTGCACTCGCTACAGTGCCCGTAAGGGTGGATGATACAATATTTAACTACAACATACTATTATGCCTGACGGATACGTTCCCTATTTTAACGCCTGACGCTCTTATTTGCATGTTCGCTCGCATTTGCACTCCATTTAAGCTACTGATATGAGTTCTTCCTATTGAACATGGTTCAACTATAGGACTGCAGCGAGCCGCTTACGTGTTACAGTGCCGGCTAAGGCGCAACCTTAGTTCTCGCTATTCTCAACGATGACTAGAAAAATTTTACGAGAATACGATTATTACGATCTTGCAGGCACATGGCAACCCGATGTTCTGCATAGTCCACCGCAAGTTAACTACGATATTAAGTGAAGATAATAATAATGATATTTTTTTTTCAGCATCTTACCAAAGCCATTACTCATGATACTCTATTTACTTAGAGTATCTTACGACAAAAGAAAATTTAATCCTATCACTACTATTAATACTAATCTAATAATTATGATGCCACATACAGAATTTTACAAACACAACTACTAATGATACTCTGTTTGCATAGAGAATCTTACAAACAAAGGAAAATATAATCCTAACTCTACTAATAATGCTAAACTAATGATGACGATGTTACGCACAGCATCTTACAAACAAAAGAAAATATAATCCTAACACTACTACTTATGCTAAACTACAACGCTGCTCTTATTTTGCAGAGCATCTTGTAAGTGCCAACAGCGAAACAAAACTTATATCTCGCAGAGCGGTCGTGATCGTTTCGAGCCGTAATAGAGGAGAGAGCCTATCTACTCAACATGTTGAAGCTACGGTTAATACATGTTTTTATAGGTAAGATCTCATGATGCTCGCAAAACCATTGGAACCTATTTTTAAGCATAAGCTCGTATATTTTGCATAAACAGGATGTCATGGCTATAGGTCTGAGACCAGACCCATCCGGTTTACTAATAAAATGTACATAAGAGTGTTGCCAACTAGGAGGGTATATATTGTCCAAGTACATTTGGTTATAGATGTCGAGAAGCTCTAATCTGTATTTGATTGGAATGTTCGTCAGCGTGAAGTATTCGATGCCATCTAAACCACAACCAGAGTGCTTGTTCCTGGACTCGAGGGCTGAGTTGAACTGGTAAAAATCAAAAGGGTCGTCGAAGAAGGAATCTTTAATATTGAAAAATTCTGTATCGCGATTAATAGTGTCGTCTGCTGAATGGTAAGGAGCAATTTTATCCAAAACCAATTCAGCTTGAGATTTTACTAATTCTTTGTCGTGATTTGAGATAGAAGTCTTAACCCATTTGTTTTTGAATATTTTAGTTTTGTTCCATACGCATGACTCATTTGTCTTGAAATCGATGGTTTCGGCGAATTGTCGATAGGAGGTTTTCTTTTTTTCTTAAAGGATTTCCGAAGAGTTTTATCTGCTTTAATATACTTCTGATGATCAGCTGGTAAACCGGAGTACTCCCATTTCTTAAAGGCAGCTTTTCGAAGTCTTTTAAGTTTATCACACTCTGCGTCCCACCAGGGGACCGGATTACGGAATCTCGACATCGGTACTTTTTTTTCAAACTCAGGCTCCAGAAAAGGACGATCATGCAACGATAACTTAACAAACTTAGCTCTGTATATAGAAGACGGTTTCACTACAGGCAAAGACACCTTGGCGGCTTTTTTGGACGTCCAAGGAGCATTTGATAATGTCAATCCGGTAATATTGCTGAAAAAACTGAAAGAAATAGGATGCTCCGATACTATACTCAAGTTTGTCCAACATCTTACGTACCGACGCTCCATCGACACCGAGTACAATCTGAATCAACCACGTTTTGCATATAGGAGTGTACCCCAGGGCGGTGTCCTGAGTCCACTCCTCTACCTCATCTACGTTGCCAATATTACAAATGGACTCTCTAAACTTGTTCAGGTCTCTCAGTTCGCCGATGATATAGCTCTCTACACCAACGTTTTGCCTTTGGGTGAGGTGATCCGTACCAACCTTTTAAACTTAGAACTGGTTTTAAGTTTCAAGAAGACTAAGTTGGTGCACTTCAACAAGAAAGAAATTGCCCCTGGAAGTACTTCTATCACTGTTAGTGGTCATAAAATAAGTTCAGTAGAACTTACGTAGTAGATTTTTGGAAATCAATTTTGACTTTGAACTTTCATTTAAACAACAGGTCAAGTCCGTCTTTTTAAAGTGCCAAAAGGCTCACAGGATCTTAAAATATATTTGTGGAACGTGGTGGAGAGCTCATCCTGAAACTTTGTTGATTTTATACAAGAGTTATGTTAGATCGACTATTGGTTACGGAGTTTTCATTTATTACCCCAAAACTGATGCGCTAGCTCAAACCATAGAAAAGATCCAATACGCTGCTTTGAGAACCGTCATGGGCTATAGGATATCCACACCCAAAAATATAATTCTTGCAGAAACGAAGTTAACCTCTATTAAAGACCGAGCTCTCTATCTGGGATGTAACTATATCTGTAAAGCTCTTTCCAATAAAAGTAACTCTGCATCTAAAAATATCACCCAGTTCTACAATAGGCCCATGAAAAGTAAGTTTAAAAGGAAAAGAGTTATTGTAGATTGTATAAATAAAGTCTCAACAGATACCAGTAAAATTTTATATACTAGTGAACTTAACGAAATCTACACTGGTAGTTATAAGGCAATTTATAACCGGCCAAACATTGATTTGGGTCTAGGTAGGATGTTAAATAAATGCCGCAATCCTAGTCTTCTTCTTGATCTTTGCTTCTTTGATCAATCTCTAGTTAAGCTTTTCACAGACGGGAGTAAAATGGAAAATTCTCTTTCTGTTGGTACTGCCTGTGTAACCGAAAATCTCAGTTTTTACAACACTAGAAGACTATGTTCGAATTCGTCGATCTTTACTGCTGAAGCCATGGCAATAAACTCTGCCCTTGACTTCATTGCGAATTCTAAAGATACAAGACATATTATCTTTGCCAAGTATTCTCCACGCTCTACAAACATATAATATTAATTCTTTGAATCATCCTCTGATAGTTAAAGCTAAGAACAAGATACTTGAAATAACAGACGAAAGCAAGATTGATGATCCCTTACATCTGATTTAGATTCCTTCGCATAAAGGGATTTTTGGTAATGAACTAGCTGACTTATATGTTAAGAAAGCCGCAAGAGTGATTCCGGAAAATATATTAGTTCCTTACTCTGACTTTAAACTACTTTGGAAGAAATTTGCCTTTGAAAATACCTCAAAATCCAACGAGGAACTAGGAGCAGATAAAGGAATAAACTATTTCAAAAATTATTACACCACCGCTAAGCATGTTTGGTTCAGGAACAAAAATCTTTCAAGAAAAGAAATAGTCACCATTAATCGTCTAAGATCTGATCACTACAGTTCCGCTTCATCTTTGGCAAGAAAGAACATAGTGGTTTCTCCAGCATGTGAATGTGGCTTTGACTTCCATGATGTCGATCACCTTCTCTGGGATTGCCCACGTTATTACGAAAATCGTTTAGGAATGTTTAAAAAGTTCAAGAAAAATAAGATATCGGTTATCCGTGATGTAAAATTTATATTAAAGAACCTTAATACTAAAGTGATTGAAATTATTATTAAATTCTTGGACAAATGTGGTATAAATTTGTAAATTTTATTTAATTTTTGTATTTATATTTTGTTTTCAGTCACACTCTTTGTACATGGCCGTGTAGACCTAGTTTCAGGTATGGGCACGCCTAAATTAAAAAAAAAAAAAAAAATACACATGTTTTTCGCGTTTATGCGCAGGCATGTGGCATACCACGATCTATCTTTTATTCATATTTAAGATTGCTTTATCTTTATTTTTCCCCTTGACATCCCACTCCACAATCCCATCAGTAAATCACTCTTCATTTGCACCAATTTCAACGAATGGTGCAAGAGTTTATGTAGGACCTAGGGTGTAAATATTAACTACGAACTGGCTCGATTACTATAATTACTACAAAAAAAAAGGTTTCAATAAGTATGATTCAATAAAACAAATTTCAACAATATTTAATTAAACTTCTAATAAAAAAAAAGGTTTCAATAAGTATGATTCAATAAAACATGTTTCAAAAATATTTAATTAAATTTCTATGCTTACAATAACCACAGAGGATCCTACTCATCGTAACACCTACCTAATAATCTTCTTTGGTATCGCGATAATATTATTACGAACAACATCTTGGATCGATTCCATGACACTGACAATTGTGCTCGGAATATTTTAACAAAGAAGGTTGTGCATCACGTTAGAGAGATCACGGATGAACTCCTTACTTCACTCAAACGCATAGCACCGAAGACTATTGTGCTAACCGTCTTAACAAGGGATTTGTGACTTGATATCTTCATTATTTCAAGATATCTCTCTACTCCTTCTCAATTCGCCGGCAACAATGCGAAGGGAAAGGAAAAAGCATGATGGTATCTTTGGACGCTAGACGACTACCTCTTTGATCCATCAAAAAGAATCTAGAGCTTTAATAGAGAGAGTTCTTTGCTACGATTTTCAACAAAGTCTAAGTTTTACAACAAAATCAACAAGATTTAATAAAAGTTTCGATAAATGTTTCGATAAAGGTAGGTAAGAGTTTCGATAAGGGGCATTTTTAGGCTTAGGTCAACTATTGAGATTCTTACCAATCTTTCGTAGACCGATTTCATAACATTCTGGCCTACTTTCTTAAATCACTGCTCGCGCGTATACCACAAGTTTTATTAGACTTTCCTCTCCTTCTGGACCACTCATCTACCAAGAGAACATGAGGCTAGGGATCGAGCTCGATATGCAAGTTAAGGGTAGTCTAGACTAGCCTCCGATTTTCAGCGACAACGATAACAATTGTACCCTCTAAGACTTCTATCGGTCGTTGCAATAACGGAGATTCTCAAAGGAACAAGTGTAACCTAATGCTATCAACTTTATCCATAACATCAACGAGCTCTTATGCTAAGGACATCGTAAAGCGAAGTGTGGAGGTGCCCTAGAAATACTACGACAAAAAAATTATTGAATTTCCTATAGCCTCATTTGGCTGCTAGGAGTTCCTCACACCGAATATGGCATGATGTCACGTTTCAGAGATCGCAGCCGTTCCCCTCAATTTCACCCTAACTATAAGCGACGACAACTTTTTACTTACTATTTATCGACTATGCTAAGAAACTTTATACGCGATTAGTGACATGGTATTTCTACTTGTTCAAAAGGTTTTTCTTTTCACAAGCAGCATATGACACAACGTGACGAAAAAAAAATTCTGATGGGATCAGGCATTTCAATGTGCGATGTAGTAAAACTTTGTAACAGATGCAATAAAGTTACAAACTGTTATCGTTCCAAACACACCTGCGGAATGATTTAGTGTAAATATTGCAACAAAAGGCATTTTATTAATGAATTCTGCTACATGCAGCCTATAACTAATAAGATTCATCACAGAAAAAAATTTTTATTCATTTTTTACGATTTTGAGACTTGGCAGGATGAGGCTTATCTTAATCACGCTACTTCAAATGTACGGGCCAAATTTATGTGTCGTATAGAAAGCGTGCTCAGATTGCATCGATAATCATGACGTTTCGTCTTGATACAATACTTGCGGTATTCGCGAACATGTTTTTTGAGAGAAGTCTGTTTCACATCGCGCACAACGCCCGTGCATTCGATGCACAATTCATACTAAAAGAGTTGGCGGAATGTAGCAACTCTCAAGTTTCACCGAGTATTGGTGAGTGGGCAAAATATTATTAGTATGCAATGCGGTCGAACGAAATTTATAGATAGCTTAAATTACTTTCAAATGAAATTGAGCGCTCTTCCTGCAGGCTTTGGCTTGCCGGAGAGTAGTAAACATTATTTTCACCACCTTTTTAATACTCTTGAAAATCAAGAGTACGTTGGGTCTTTGCCCGATGCAAAATTTTATGCGCCAAATTCTATGAATAACAATGAGAGAGCAGATTTTTTAGACATAAAAAAACCGTTGAATATCGTTGGATGGACGTCCAAATTTTTCCCGATATTGGCGACACGGACCCCTTTGTTTTCGCAACTACAATCCCTCAGCTTACTCTTATTTGTATAGAAAAAATTTTCTAAAGCCAAACAACATCGGTATTTTACCGCCTGCTGGCTACAGATACGCTGATAATCACTCTCAAAAAGCTGTCGAGTGGCTATTGATGTGCGAGCGCGAAATCGGCCAAGAGATTATTCACGCAGCCCGTTCGCGCGAGTTTCGATTACCCGAAGGTTTCTTTTTAGATGGATATTTACCACCATAAAAATTCCATTCGCGTCATCGTCAAACAGCAGTATAGCTAAAGGTATAGCGTTCGAGTTTCAAGGTTGCTATACACATGGATGTCCGTGGCGCTTTCAAAACAATCGCGATAAGTTAACCGCTTACAATAGAACTCACAATGAGGCATACGAAAGTACACGTGCAAAAATCGATAAAATAAAGTCACTTGGCTATGAGGTTCGCGAAATTGGGGAGTGTAGATTTGAAAAGCGTAAACTTGAAAATCCTCAAATAGCGTATTACCTGAAAAGTCACTTGTTAATAAGCAAAATGGTGTTAAACCCGCGAGCTGCGTTTTACGGAGGGCAGATGGAAAATATTGCTGCACATTATAAAATAAGAGAAGGAGAAACAATAAGATATACGGATATTTGCTCTTTAAGTCCGTATATATGTAAAAGAGGACGATTTCCACTAGGCCATCCGGATATATACGTTGGAAGACAGTACGATTCGTTGACGGGAGGTTAAAATAAAGATCTTTCAAAAGTAGAGGGACTTGTTAAGTGTAAAGTTTTGCCTCCTCACGATTTGTTTCTTCCTTTCTTACCAATAAAAATGCGTGGGCGTTTACTCTTTGCTCTTTGTCACTCCTGTTGTGCGGAGACTCGACAAGAAGATTGTACTCACGAAGAAGTACACGAGCGCGAATTCAGAAGAATTTGGGTAGCTGACGAACTGAAAAAAGCAATTGAGTTGGGTTATCGAATAACGGAGATATTCATAATATGGCAATATAAAGTAACACAATACAATCAGCAGAGCAGCAAAGGCGTTTTGAAAATAAAACACCAAGCTAGCGGCCATCGTGGTGCGAGAGCGAAGTAGATAAGGGGCGTTATTTGTTCGAGTGCGAGCGAAACGAGGGTATACAAATGAAGAAAGAAAATGTCGAAGAAAATGCTGGTATGCGTGCTGTGGCGAAACTCTGTCTTAACTCGTTTTGAGGAAAATTTGGGCAGCGCGGTAATTTAAAACGGACCGAAATTGTAAAAACACGCGAGGCCCTCCTCAAACTTTTGGTAGTGCCAGAAAAAGAAGTGCTTAGTGTATTGCCGGTAAACGATGAACTTTTGTATGTAAACTGGCAATGTATTGACGACGCTGTAGCACAATCGTCCAATACGAATGTAGTAATCGCTGCCTACATCACGGCACAAGCTCGACTCAAATTATATGATTAACTTGAGAAGCTTGGTCGGCGCGTTTTATACTTTGATACCGACTCTTGCATATTCGTTTGTAACGAGCGTGCAAAAATGAAGAATACAGACCTCAACTCGGTACGTTATTAGGAGATATGACGGATGAACTCAAGAGTTACAGGCTAAATGTGTATATTGAAACATTTGTATAGGGCGGGCCTAAATTTTATGCTTATAAAGCCATTGATTCGTCAACTGGACAGACATTTGAATGTTGCAAAATAAAATGAATAAAATTAAATTATGCAAATTCTTTAAAAATAAATTTTGATAGCATTAAATATAATAGATACTTATATGAATGGCAATGATGCCAATAATATTAAATTATATTATAGATCTATAAGGCGTACGCCCAAGCACGATGTTATCACGCGAGATGAATATAAGACATGTTGTATAGTCTTAAAAAAACGACGCTACCATTCAAAAGAATTGTCACTGCCTTTTGGTTACAAAAACTGAGATGCTTGTATTTACATAAAAAAATATTTTTAAATCAATATTTATTACTCTTCCTTCTCCCCAATTCCCTAAAATATTACAAAAGTGGTATTTTATTATAAGCATGTAAAACGCAATGTATAAGCTTATTCACGCGCGAGTGTACACTGATTCCCACGCCCGAAAGAATACCCTAATTCCCGCGCCCGCAAAAATGCGCTAGTTCCCGCGCCCGGTGCACGCGCAAAATTCGCACAAAAAATAATAAAAGTAACAACAAATTTAGCATCATTGTCATTTTCATTACCGGTTGTGGTAAAACACAGTTCGTTAAAAGATTTCTTGCTAATTTATCAAAAATTTGTAACACGCGTTTCGATCGGATACTCTTCTATTACGCCGAGTGGCAAGAAGCTTACCGTTCAGGCTAAGGCTCGGCAGCGGTGATACAGCGCGAATCGAATTTCGAGAAGGCTTAACTCAAGTTAGTGATTACTCTTTCGACAGCGATAAAAGAAGCTGCTAATACTCGACGATTTAATGCGTGAATCTTCATGCAACGTTATATTAGATCTGTTCACTAAAGGTAGTTATCATAAAAATATTATAACGCAAAATATTTTTCACAAAGGAAAATCACAGCGAGATATAAGTTTGAACACAAAGTACATTGTTCTTTATAAAAATCCACGCGATCGCGTAGCCTACCTAGACGCAACTCAAAACGCACATTCGTATCTCTTTCTCGATCTTTCGCAAGATTGCCTTGATGAATTTAGATTTCGTTCTTGTATATTTCCCGACGACGAAACGAATTACGTTTATGTACCAAAATATTCAAAGTTTCGATAGAGGGGGGGTTATTAAGAGAAGCAGGTGAAGAAGAGGAGGAAAGTGAAAAAAGAAATAGAAACGTTATTCACGCGCGTCTTCGACACAGTCGAGAGATAACGATGGCAGGTGCAACACGAATGAATTCAAGATGACGTTTGCCTTGTACTAAACGTTTCTCCAAAAAACAATTAGCGCTCTTAGGCTCTCTCTCGCACTGCGATAGTAAACAGCTTACGGTCATACTTCGTGCGGCTGATAAATCGCTGGTCAAGTGCATATGCGAGTGCGCATTAAACGGTTTACATGGTGTAGTGAAATTGAAGGATTGCGAAAAGAAACAGCTAAATGAATACAAGTTTATTTTACGCAAATTAATCAATCAAAAATCATTGAACTGAAAAACTAAAAAACGCTCAATAGTGCAGAACGGAGGATCCTTTTTACCAGCTATTTTAGCACCCATAGTAGGAGCTCTCATTTCTAAGTTGTTAGTAGGAAATTCTCACCAGTGCAAAAAAACAGTATGGAGCTTGCGCGTAAAATGGTAATAGTGCCCGAAGACGCAATCGAACGGATGCAGTCTACACCAACCACGGCCGCCGCTACCGCCGACCCAGCCGACGCAATAAAATCAAGTGTCCCCAGCACCTCTGTTTCTGAATTCTCTGGCGAAAATTCGATACAAACACCTGGTGACAATTTGACCAGACTAGATGCTGATATGTTCGATATTCTTCACTCGAAAAAAGTTTTACCACGATATCTTTTTTATCTCGAAAACGAGCGTGCCAACAGCAGCGATGCACAGAGAGACCTAGACGAAATTGACCAGACGCTATCGCCTCTCACCGATGAAGCCATTATCGATAGCGTGCCCAAGGCGTATCAGCGTAAGGCCCAACTCTTGATGCGTCATTGGAAAACAGTAGCTGCTGAACGTCTCAAGTGGAGCAATGCAAGTACCGTGAGTATAGATGGTCACGAGGTAGCACGTTCAAATATTATAAAATTATTGAACGACGTGGTTACAAAAAGAGGAAAAAATGACGAGGAAGTACCAGTGGGCCGCGTGGAGTTTTGTAAATTTTTTTAAACAAGCGATACGCCGGCGAATTTAATAGGAAACATCGAAGTTTTAAAAATTGGTAGAGTACTCACTGCAGCCAAATGACTACTAAACAGGGAAGATGACGAATCATCACCCGTTCTGAGGAGGAGAAGAAGAAAGCTTCAACAAGCTAGAAATAATAAAATAGGTGGTTGCGATTACAAATATAAAAACCCCTACATTTGCTCGTGCGCGCATATATGCCCTTCCGCCATCACACATGGCATATAAAGAACAGTATTACGATCTATCGTACGAAGCAAGATATGCGGGTGCGAGTAATCTCGTGCGCGTAAACACAAAGAAAGATAAATCCAATAAAAAAGAAAAAAGTAGAATCTACGCCTGGCTTAGTAATCAAGACGCATACACACTTCATTATCCTTTAAAGCGAAAATTTCCGAGATTGCACTATAACGTCACTAATGTGGATGACTTGTGGGAGTGTGATTTACTACAGTTGACGTCAATAAAAGATTACAACGACTGTTTTTGCTATATACTTGTTGTTGTGGATGTGATCAGTAAGCATGCGTGGCTCGAACCATTGCGCAATAAAACTGCGCGCAAAGTTGCTAACGCACTCGAAAAAATCCTCGACCGAGCAAAACCACGACCACCCGTGTGTTTACGCCGTACGTTCATTCTCCAGCCGCTTAGAGCTCAGCTGTAGTTCATTTTCGACTGCGTCTGTTTAGTTTGAGCGACAAATTTAATAACATTTCTTGAATCGAAATTGCAATTAAAATTAATTAACAATCCGTAATAAAGTACTACAAACCTATTGTAACTTTTGTTGATATCAACAATGAAATGCAAGCGAATCAAATGTAACTATTGAACATTGTTAGTTATTCTTGTTATACTGATTTTGTTTTTTATACTTCATTGAATTTGTCGCAAGAATATATTATACAATTTAATATGAATAAGGCCCAATTATATTTCTAACCTTTTTTTTTAAAATAGTTTCGCAACGTATATTAATTGAAGTTATCACTTCTGCGTAGCGTCCCGAGACTTTTGCTGAAGTCTGTGATTTGAATTATAATCTAGTAATTTTCCTAAGCATTTTTTTTCAAAATAAATTTTTGACAACTGTATTTTTCTTTATTGTAACATGCAAGATGAAAAAAGTTTATACTATTCTTGTATATAATTTTATGTAAATTTTCATTACAAAATCATATACGTATTTTGTAACCAGTGATTGGGCTGCGAAAATGACAAAGCTGGTGCTGGTGATACTATGGTGATAATAATGGTAATAATGCATCGCCCAGGAACTCTCGGGACTCTCCTCCTTTCTAGTTTGCTAGTCGGAAAGTACGTTTTCTGAAATCCGCTTTATTTCGCTGAAGTACACGTTCTATACAATTGTGCTATTTGACTACTGGCGTTCTTTTTCTTTTTACTCTTTTTGAGTTATCAGCCACAGTAACCGCGGCTGCTAGACTTTGGAGTTTTGATGAACGTTTTCTCCGTCGTTGCATCCGTTGGCTGCTGGTGATTCGTCGGAGACAGTAAAGCAGCAGGGTCGTATACAAGGAAAGCTTTAGTAAACATTTTCTCTTTTTTGATCTCTCTGACAGATGGGTTAATGGTACTGTCTTCTATGGAATTTGGTTGAGACGTGTTTTTTCTGGTTTTCTATTGATGAATGAAATGTAAGTGCTAGGTACTCAACTCTCTTTGATTGGCTACCAGAGTAGTGGTTCATCTGCTGCTAGTATTTTAATCGGATCCTATGCCTGATCTAGCCGATTACTGCTAATTAAATTCTCTTGAGCAGACTGGCTTTGTTGTTTCTGCAGCTTGACTAATGATTCTTAAGTGTTAGTGCTTTCAAATCTAAACAAATAGGTAATAAGAAGCTGGGAAAGCGATGAGAGTAGATAGATTCTACTAATACACATAAATGAGATCATTAAGTGCTAATTTTCTTCGAAGTATAAGAATTTACATTAGGAGAAATGTTTTAAATTTTTCATGTAATAATCTAAAAAAAATGTTGGAGAACAGTACTTTAAGGGATTTTATACTTTTTAATAACAAACATAATGATACACAGTTGGTAACAAGTTTACACAAAACTGTTAAAAACAATTAATAAATTTGGAAGGTTTAATGCTTAAAATAAAACGTTTACTTACTTGTGTGAACGTACATCTTGAATTCCATTACGTTGATAGCCCAAACGATCTGAAGGTGTCAGTTTCAGTAATTTTCTTATTAAATTATTAGCATTTTTATTAATATGACCTGGTATTCCAATTACCTCAATTCCTTTCAAAATTTTATTATATGTTGTCATGTGATCTGGTGCTCTAAACGGTGGTTTGCCAATTAGAAGTTCATGAATCAATATTCCGAGAGCCCAATAATCTACAGCCCTAAAATAATCATAATAATTTATAAATATTACCAATATATATAAGATATTTTACATCATCCGTAAGGACTAACAAATTGAATATTTTCCATATGATATGAAGCATCTATAATAATTTTCAGATAATTCCTCATAGTTGACACAAAACCCTACAGTTGCGTCTGATAACTATAGAAACGCTCACATTTGATATGTTATAAGTTGCTTTTAAGATCTCATTTTAAAAGCAACATTTTTTTGAACTTTTTAGCAATTGGTAAGAGATATTGGAAGTGACATATTCGCCTTAAGCGTATTGTCAATCATGTTTTGTAATTACTATAAAAGCTACGCGCATTTATATTGTAACGCTCACGAGTGGGCATTACAATACACAAGTCATACTCGAATAATTGTTGACAAGTTTCGCATCGCTACTTAAAGCTGCTCGTTAGGGACACGGAAGTAAACAAACAGCGTGCGCACTGCCTACCTAGGCGGCACATGAGAGCGATAGAGAGACAATATATTCGTAGTATGTGGAAAATACCATTGACTGGGCCATTGGCATTGGATGGGCCACAAGCCGAAACTATGTAGTGCTCTATGTAGCAGTTTTGGTTACCTCTTTCATTTTGACATCTACTGCGGAAAAAATGAAACTAATGATATTTTAGCAAATTATGCTTTAGGCAGTAAAGTAGTTATTATTCCGACAATCTTTTTAGTAGTCCAGATTTACTGGTTCATCTAAAGAAAATTGGTCTTCAAACTACAGGGACAGTTAGAGAAAATCGGGTAAAATTAAGAAATATCATGGACAAAAAAGCTGCTAAAGGGACTTTTGCTGTACAACATGACGAGACTAGTGGCCTAAATTTTATTACTGTACAAGATTCGAAGCCTGTTTCACTTCTGTCCACTGCAGCAGGTATCCAGCCCCATTGTACTGTAAAAAGATACAGTAACACTCATAAACAGAAAGAAGAAATACCATTTCCGAATGCTTTTAAAATGTATAACCAATTTATGGGCGGAGTTGATATCCACGATCAATACTGTAATAAAATTTTACGAAATATCCGATCCAAAAAATGAACGTGGTGTATTTTGATGAGAATAATTCAAGCATCTATTACTAATGCACTCATTCTGAGGAATATAACCTAGCATCGATGAGCCTGGAGCGACTATACCTACTAAACTCCCACTTCCTTCAGCTATATCTAAATTTAATATAAAAATCGGAATAGGCTATTGACGCGAAATGATGCAACAAGTAACTATAAAATTTTTATAAGTATTTATATTAAAGATTGAAAATTTCTTCCCAAACAATATTTTCTACAGTGGTATTTTCTAATTCGGTTTGAATAAAAATATTGTTTAAATTTCTACACCGAGACAAAGCGAAATATAATTGGCCATGAGTAAATAATGGTCGCCTCAGAAAAATACAATCAAAACTTTGACCTTCAGATTTGTTTATAGTTATAGCAAACGCTAATAATATTGGGAACTGCTTTCTGAATAAGGTAAATGGAAATGTAGTTGAATCTCCTGTATTTAACGTTATACGCGGTATAAATACTTCTTCATCAATTCTTCCTCCTGTAATTATTGCTGCTCTAATGTTATGATTGTATAAGCCAGTTATTTTTACTCGTGTACCGTAACACATACCATCTGCTATACTTAAGTTTCTAATTAACATAACAATAGAATTTACTTTTATTTTTAATTCATGTGGCGGTAAACCTTCTCTAATACTATTTAGCATTTCTACAAGATATTTTAAGTGAATGTTTTCATCTGATCGGTCAACTCCTCTGTGTGTAACGTAATCTATACTATAATAAGTATATGTTTTACCATTTAATAAATTTAAAACTTTGTTGTTTATAATTTTAGTATCTTCATTATGCTGTGCTAAAATAACGCGATCAAGGGAAGAATTTACATAAATTGACTTATAAATTTTATTACAAATGTCATCTGTGTTCCATTGATCTGGTATCCCGTACTTATCATTCGAACGAATATTTTCTGTTAATTTTAAAACCTTAAAACAGGACTATAAATTTGAAAATTTAATTGTTGCTTCTACTACATTATTTCTATAGCCGCGTTTTAAAACTGGAAGAATTTGTCTAAAATTGCCTCCTAATACTATTAATTTTCCACCAAACGGAACATCGGTGTAATAAACGTCTCTTAACCCTTTAAGGCCCAAAGTGACCATCTTTTGACAATACTTTCTGTGATGTACAGCATCAACTTAAAATTGTTCAAAAAATTGTTGAGTGATCATTTCCAACCTAAAATTTCATGTACTTTCAGAATCCGGTATCAGAATTCTCGAAAATAATTGTTAATAAAAAGTTATAAACAATTTTTTGGAAAAAAACATGAATTTTCGAGGAAAAAAAATCGTTTAACTAAAGTTTTCGAACGGAAAGACGGCTCACTCGTGTGTTTAACGCATGTAGATTTGGTTAATGGCATGTATACTTTATTGTAAAATAGTTGCCACACCAAAATTAAACATGGCGGCCATCAAAACAACCCTTTTTCCACCAAAGTTTGCTGAAAAGGTTCGTGATTTTTTTTCTCGGTTAGGATCGATTTAACGAAAAAAAGTTGTAGAATAAAAAGTGCTTAGAATTGATCAAAGAATACGTGTGAATTTTTTCAGAATTTTTTGAGCGATTTTTCAATTTTCCAAAAAATATTTCAAAAAATTTCATATCAAAAAATCCAAAAACCACGGTTTTTTAAAAAAGTATTATTTTGACCCATGTATTGTTCGAACTTCGAGTTTCGACTTTGACCAGTCAAGCAATGCTTGGACCTCGATAAATCTTTGTATTTTTAATGACTTTAAATTTTAAGAGTCCCTGAGTATTTCAAAGACAACAACTAGATAAATTTATTTGTCAAACAATTTGATAATGTTTATAAGTATATTTTGTGACTTCATGCGAGGAGGTGGCAATGAAAAATTATTTTTTATGGTATAGTCATTGATCACAACATTTGTAAAGTTAAAATGAGAGGAATACTCTATTTAAAAAAGTCATCTCCAATGAATACTAAGATTCTAGGGAGAAAAGCCAGTCTAGAGAGAGCTAAGAGCTGTCCTAGTGCTGAGCTGAGAATGCCTTTTTATCGCAAGTACAGGCGTATTTATACCCGAACTCATTGTTTCGCGCAGCTTTCCCCACTCTGGCTTTCCTCTTACATAAGAAAAAGTTTTTACATAAAAAAGATAAGACGAACCGCCACCAGAGTATAAAGAATGATGGATTCGAATGTAACCGAGCCAATAGCAGCTGGTGACCGTTTTACAAGTAGAAAATTAAAGAAGATGCACCGCTGCGGTGCATAGAATGTCATGGAATGTTCTGGTAACTTCTCGAGTCGGCTTACTCAATTGCGTGACGTCAGCCGCTGGCTTTTAATGAATGAGCTTATCGTACGAGTGTTTACACTACAGCGTATTTATAAACACTCGAACGTGCTCTCGTCGATATTTATGTTTACGGTATATGTTATTATATTGAGTGCATCCAGAAAGGAAAATTATGCACCTTAAAATATATATATATATACATTATCGATAACCGGAACTTTGAGGATGTAGTTTCTTTCGACAGTACCTATAGAACTTTGGGGAGGGTCCTCAAAGCGCCGAAAAATCCTCAAAGTATCGGCAGGGTTCTGAATAGAAGCCTCAAAGGTATCGTTTAAGACAAATATACGCACCTATATCGCTTATTTCTGGGAACACCACCCTGTATATTGCTGTTATTTCTGGGACCCGATGTTATTTCTGGGACATCACAAAACTAAATTTTGGTATATAACCGCTATTTCTGGGACTTTTCTAGAGTCCTGACTTTGGCAGTTCGGCCAGATGAGGGATATTATTTCTTTAGTCAAGCGTCCAACTCTGAGCATAAGGTTCCGAGATCTTAGAAATAATGGACAAAGGTCAGGTGTATCAAGTAAAATAAATCCAAACACCGGGATTTATGGTAGTGAATTTTTTATTTCTTCAGTTTATTTTGAATAAACAGAGAAATCATATGAGTTGCAGGCAGGATGTGTGCGTTACAGAAAATCAAAATCAAGGTTTATTGGTGTCGGTACAAGATAATAATTTTCGATCATACATACACGCTATGGTTCTTTCCCGGCGAACTAGTGTGAATCGTTTCACACAGTCAAAGCTTTTAGAGCGGCGTCCTAGAGGTGTAGGCCGAACGTGAACCCTTGTCATGTATTACGCAGTGCCTTCCAAAATCCCAAAATTACTGCTGTAAGGATAATTAAAGTTTCGCGTAAAGTTTCGGTGATTATATACTTTTACATTAAATATGTCAAGTAACAAAATTCTTACCGCAATAGGGCACGATTCAAATGCGTCTCACACGCGACACCACACAAAACTACCGCTATGTCGAATCCTCAAAACGCTACAATAAAAATGCTGATTAAACGGCGTCACCAGTGACCGAACGTTCGAGAACAGATAAATCGGTACTTACAGTACAATGAGGGTTGTAGTACGCTGAGCGAGTCGATCAGCGTCGTCTCGCAGTCTCGCCGGAAAAGAGGCCGAGTTCGGCGCGCCTGAGAAATTATTGCTCGCGAAAAATCATGAACCTGGTCGAACTATCCCGAATCTAATCACAATTCGCGCCTCAATTCAAACGATCTATTACAGAAGAATTGATAAAGTAAAAAAAAATTCAGATTTATCTTTGAGATCTCATTGAGCGCGTTCACAGTGGCGAAGTTGTCTAGGTAAATATCATTTATTATAAAATAGGACATTCAATGAAAGTGAGATACAAATACCCTCCGTCCAATTTCAATATTATTTTATTTATTTATTTTATTTATTTATTTATTTATTACCAGAGTACAAATATACAATGAAATATATAATATTACATTATGTGTATATTACAAAAGTAATTCAGCAGAGGAAAGATTCCTGTGCGCTGACCTGGCGTAGACTTAAAAACTAATACTTAAAACT
>JAWWEQ010037009.1:0-17170 GCA_035583055.1 Torymus tubicola
CGGGTTTTTCTAGAGCCGCTCTTTCGTGGATCAATTCATATATAACGGATAGGCGACAATGCGTCTATACAAGTACGTAAGGCGTATCTTCGTGGTTAAGCACGAACCTTAAACCTTAACCTTAACCTTACCTTTGTTTAAATTAAATTTTAGATATTTGTAATTTCCCTTTTCTTGTTTGTTCGTTCATTGTATTTTATAGTTAAATACGGTGTTGGTGCTGTATCGGATATATTTTATATTGCATAATTTTTTCTTTCGTAGCATTAGTTGTTTCTCGTTATTATTAGTTCTTGGTAGTTGAAAAATCTGTTACAGCGCGAACACGTTTTGTTTTGCGCGGCTGTCTACCATACCGGCTGACTTCCCAGAATCGCGGCGCAACGAAGAAGATTGTTTACATCGACGGCCTGTAAGTGGATCCAGTGGCGACGCGGCTTCTCTACGCTTTCATCGATCGTCTTATCGAGCGTTCGTGCGTGTGTATACACACTTGTGCACGCATATATATATATATATATATATATATATATATATATATCGTGTGTGCGCATTTGCTCTTTCTCTTCTCAAGTTTAATTATATATTTGTATTTGAATTAATTTAAATTCTCTGGGTTTTTTCTTGCATCTTTTTATTTCTTGTTAACTTAATAGTAAAATTTTCTCTATTACCATGGCTCCTACAGCACTGAAAAAATTAATCTCTTCTCAAATTACTCGGGAAGCAGAGATCGAGAGTATGCACGCACGCTTGATGAGTAAACCGCGCGACTCGCTTAATAAACATATTGTACAAGCGAGACTCGATTCGATCAGGGAGATTTTAGTTGAGATTAGGAAGACGCATTCTGATATAACGGCCAGGGACAAGGCCGACACCGAGGCTTATATTGTGGATAATTGAATTGATCGCATTCAGGGCGTTTATGAGAATGTTCAGGATTCATTTTTGACTTTACTCTCTTATTTTGAGAAGGCTGAGAGTGAAACGAGTATTTCAGAGGCTGGTTCCGACGGGCGCGTTGCTAAGCTTCCTAGTATTCCCTTGCCTACCTTTTCAGGTAAATACGAGGATTGGGCAAGTTTTTCGGATCTTTTTACTGCGCTCGTACACGATATTCCTCGTTTATCAGATGCAACCAAGCTACAATATTTGAAGTTGTGCTTGAAAGATAGTGCCGCGGATTTGATTAAAGATGTAACGACCACCAATGCTAACTACGCTAGCACACATGGAAGGCATTGAATGATCGGTACCATAACCCTCGCCTTATTATTTATAAATTGTTGACCGCGTTTAATCGAATCGCGCATATGAAGAGCGAATCAGCCTCTGAAATGCGTGCTTTTGTCGACGAGGTGCAACGTATTATTCGTGCGTTGACAAACTTTAAAATTCCCGTTCAGTATTGGGATATTAAGCTGATTTTTGAGTTGACCGATCGCTTGATTCCTGAATCTCGAAGACTTTGGGAGGCTGAGTTGACTGAAAGGGATAGAGAATTTGAAAATGTAGAGTCTGTAGATGAGCAAGACGGCCCGCCTAAATCACTCCCAAAGTTTTCAGATTTTATTCGTTTTCTCGAAGGGAGAGCTCGGACCCTCAGCATACTCGTTCCTGAACGAAAGGCGGAGAAGAGGACGGCTTCTACGCCTATCCCAGCTCATCATCCTCGCAAGGTTTTTCATGCTAGCTCTTCTCAGGTCGTTTCCCGCCAATCCGGTCCTCCTAAATGCGCGCTTTGTTCAGGTTCTTATTCTCTTGCAAAATGCTTCAAGCTCAGGGATAAGAATCCTCATGAGCGCTTTTCTACGGTGAAGCGTTTGCAAGCTTGCTTCAATTGCTTGGGTGCGCACCGATCGAGCACTTGTCCTTCTTCAGGCCGTTGCTCTGTGTGTCAAGAGAAGCATCATACACTCTTGCACCTTCGATCTCAAGGAAACTCGCAAGCTTCGAATTCAAATAACTCTCGTCCCTCAGGCGATAAGTCGACTCCTGCTCCGGTTGTAAGCTTATATGCGGCAGGGGTATCCGTTTCAAAACGCAAGGTTATTTTGGCTACAGCTCGAGTACAGGTAGTGTCTCCGAGCGGTGAGAGTACCTGTGTTCGTGCGCTTCTAGATCAGGGGTCGAGATCTTCATTTATTTCGGAGTCGATCGTACAGCTGTTGGGACTACCGAAGCAACGTACATGCGTGCCGCTATCAGGGCTTGGTGCCAGTGCAGCAGGTACTGCGCACTCGATGACGAAACTAGTGTTGAAATCGAGGACAGATTCGAGCTTCGAACTCAAGACGGACACTCTCGTGCTTCTTCAGCTTACGTCTCAGCTCCCAGCTGAGAATATGACAGATTTTGATTTTCAGCAATTCGCAGGTCTTACTCTCGCCGATCCTAAATTTCTCGTTTCAGGTAAAATTGATATAATCTTAGGAGCCGATGTCTACGGAGAGCTGCTTCGCTCAGGGCTTCGACGCTTCCCTCCTTCGCAGCTCGTTGCACTAAATACGGCCTTTGGATGGATTGTCTCCGGTACTCTACGAGTGGATACGCCACGGCGGGCGGAGCAGTCTGATTCCTGTACGCCAATGCAGGTGCTGCATTGTGCTTCCGTGCAAAATTTAGATCTTACGTTGCAGCGATTTTGGGAGCTCGAGGAACTACCAACCTCGTCGCCCAAAATGAAGCCCGAGGACGAGGCTTGCGAGCAGCTTTTCCAGACGACTCATCGCCGTAATACACAGGGGCGGTACGAAGTGCGTCTTCCGTTGAAATCCGATCTTCCGTCTGTTGGAGCAGAAACTCGGCTAATGGCTCTAGGCTCTTTGAATTCTATCCATCGTTGTTTTACTCGCGATAAGAAAGTCTCCGAGGCTTATAGAGAATTCATGAAGGAATATGAAGCGCTGGGACACATGGTGCGGATCTCACCTTCCGAGATTCACAGGGCTCGAGCCTGGTACCTTCCACATTATCCAGTGGTACAAGCGTCAATCAACAGATGGAAGCTCCGAGTGGTATTCGATGCATCTCGTCGTACTCGAAAGGGATATTTTTTAAATGATTTCTTGTTTACAGGGGCTCCGTTGCAGGGCGATCTTGCGTTGATTCTTTTGAATTGGCGCAAGTATCGATTCGTTTTTATAGCTGATATTGTAAAAATGTTCCGGCAAATCGATGTGTGACCAGAGGATCAGGATTTTCAGAGAATAGTTTGGGCTCCTGACACGGATTCGGAGCCGGTCGATTATCGTTTAACCACGGTCACCTACGGCACTGCGTGTGCTCCGTATTTAGCTATTCGCACCCTTACACAGTTAATCAACGATGAAGGCGCTAGATTTCCACTTGGAACTGAGTGTCTTAAGTCTGAGACCTACGTACATGATACTTTCGCTGGTGCGGACGACCTTTTCTCAGCAATGTGCAAAAGGACTGAGCTTACAGCGCTCCTCGGTTCGGCGGGCATCGGGCTGGATAAATGGGCCGCGAATCACTCAGATCTTTTCCCTCCACAGGCACAACAGGGTCCAGCAAAGCAGATCGATGCCGACAAAGCCGTGAAGACGCTCGGAGTGTAGTGGAATCCAGCGCAGAATCATTTCAGCTTCAATATTTCGGATATTGAGGAATTTTCAGCTCGACGAAACGCACTGTTCTCTCGCATATAGCTCGCTTGTTCGATCCGCTTGGTTGGCTTTCTCCGGTGCCTGTGACAGCTAAGATCATGATGCAGGACCTGTGGATCCAGGAGTGCGATTGGGATGCTCCTTTGCCGACAGAATTACGCGAGAGGTGGTATAATTACTGCAAATCGTTGGCTTATTTGCCGTCTGACGATCGATCGTTGGCTCGGTGTTGCTCAAAATCGCTCTTTTCAGATTCACGGATGTTCGGATGCTTCTTCTCGAGCTTATGCGGCGGTAGTTTATCTACGAGTCGACGAAGGAGATGGACGATTCAGCGTTTCGTTGCTTGCTGCGAAAAGTAAGGTCGCTCCGGTTAAGACCGTCAGAGTTATGTGGCGCTGCTCTTCTTGTTAAACTTATTCGTCATGTACAAGGGCTCGATTTTCTCAGCGCGTTACCAATCTTCGCTTGGTCCGATAGTCAAATTGTGCTTACGTGGCTACGTAAGCATCCGTGCTATTGGAAGACCTTCGTGGCTAACAGGGTGTCGTACATTCAAACAGAGCTGCCTTCGGCTACGTGGGCTCACGTCCCTACCAAGCAAAATCCAGCTGATCTAGCGACGCGAGGTTCCGTACCAGCGGAGCTGGCGAAGGCGGAGATCTGGTGGCATGGGCCCTCTTGGATCTTTCAAGATCCGGAGCATTGGCCGAAGCCAGCTGAAAGTCAGCGTGTCCTTCATACGCAGACTTCTCCAGAGGAAGCTGAAATTCTGACTAAGTTTTCTTCTCTCTCTCTCGCCTCATTCGTGTAGTTGCGTTTTGTAGACGACCTCTTCTTAACCTACGTAGACGCAAACAGAAACAGGAGTCGCTTCCCTCATTCCTTACTTCTTTGGAGTTAGCTGAGGCTCGTGATATCGTCATCCGCTTATCGCAAGCGAGCAGCTTCGCCTCGGAGATTAAGATATTGAAGGCCGGAGGCAGTCGACTCAGCAAATTAAATCCATTTTTATGTAAGGATAGTATTTTACGTGTAGGAGGTCGACTGGCGCATTCCGATCTCTCCTTTGGCCGTAAATATCCTCCGATTTTAGACCAGCACTCTGCTCTGAGCTCGTTATTCGTTCGTTACGCACATCTACATTGTCTCCACGGCGGACCCACTCTGACCGGTAGCGTTTTGATGCAGCAGGCTTGGATTTTAGGAAGGAATAAGCTAGTTAAGTCTAGTATACACAAGTGTGTAACTTGCCAGCGCGTTAAACCGCAATCGGCTCAGCAGTTAATGGGCGATCTTCCTGTTGAAAAAGTCACGTCAGGTCGTTCTTTCTCAATCTCTGGTCTCGACTATGCAGGGCCGTTTCAAGTTCGTACTACGAAGGGACGCGGTCATCGAGCCTATAAGGGCTACATACTTGTATTTGTTTGCTTTGTCACACGAGCCATTCATCTCGAGCTCGTAAGCGATCTGACGACTGCTTCTTTCCTCAGCGCCTACCGTCGTTTTGTAGGTAGACGCGGCATTTATCAGAAGCTGTTTAGCGACAATGCTACAAATTTTCACGGGGCCGATAACGAACTCAAGGCTATGTTTCAGCGAGCCTCTGCGTTTTATAAAGAGGTCGCCTCCGTTCTCGCTAACGACGGCACAGACTGGACCTTCATTCCTCCGAGCGCTCCGCATTACGGTGGGTTGTGGGAGGCTGGAGTAAAGTCTGTAAAACACCACCTTAAAAGAGTCGTCGGAGAACACACCCTTATTGAAATCGAGGCTTGCCTCAACTCTCGACCGTTGGGAGCTTTAAGCGCGGACTTGGATGATCTGCATGCACTGACGCCCTCTCATTTTCTTCATGGAGGTTCTTCCACGTTATTGCCCGATACAGATTTATCCGAGGTGCCGTTAAATCGATTGGGCCGTTTCCAGCTTTTGCAGCGTATTCGGAGTCAATTCTGGAAGCGTTGGGCTTCAGAATATCTTCTCCATTTGCAGGAGCGGGAAAAATGGAGAGATCCAACTGATAATTTTTGCGTTGGTAGGCTTGTTTTGGTCAAGGACGACCGTTATCCCCCTGCAAAGTGGCCGCTAGGACGAATAGTGGACGTTCATCCAGGTCCAGACGGTCTTGTGTGCGTTGCCACCGTAAAGACCGCTTCGACATCCTTTCGTCGGCATATTGCTCGTCTTTGCCCTTTACATCTCGAGGAGGGTAGAGGTAAGGACAGCTCCAAAATTTAGACTGTTCGGTTCGTCCGTCGGACGAAGGCGGGCGGGATGTTTGGGTTAATTTTGCAATTTAATTGAGATTTTCGATTTTAAATGAAAATAATAACTAATAACTAATAACCTAATAACTACATATTTTAAAATATTCTGATGGGACTCTATATTTAATAATATGGTTTTTATCGTTCTATGCTTAGATTCAGGACGCATTTTTTTCTGAATAATTCTACTATAGTGCATCAAAAAATGGAATTTGACTTTTAAATTTCCAAACAGTTCCTTATACAAGGCATGGTGTTCTTTGATTAATTTCTAACTGTAAAATATTTGATTTCATTAAAGTCGTGGAAGTTATTATGTGAGCAATTTCCCGCAATTCTACAAATTGGAAATTCATAACACAACTTTTCTCGATGAAAATAATATCTCAAGATTCAGGTAATTACATTTTCAAACAGCTCTTATTAGTTTCTGTATATGAGGAAATCTTTAGAACTTTTAACTTTGATGTCTCATATATATTTTCCTATATAAATTAGAATAAATAGCATATGTGAGTGGGGTATATCACTCTTTTCTTATTTATAACAAGCTCTGTAAGGGAGACTATGAGATTGTTTCTGATCTTAGTTGTTTTGTTAATAACAAATTAAAAAAAAAATCCACATATTGTAGGAGTCGAATTTTGTCCCAATCGGTAAATTTATTTTAATTTTTTTTTTTTTTTTTTAATGAAAAGTCAAAAGTCCTTGCGATTTTCCCATATACTTAAGAACTTCTTATTCGGCTTATAAGTTAACACGAAAATGTCAAAAATTTCAAAGCAAAAGAATCAATGGGGAGGAAATGGTAATGAGTTAAATGGTGAGAAGTCGAGCGAGCACGTCAACACACTCTGTGGCTGTTCCACCGCTTTTTCGGCTACTTTGCACCCCGATTCACGGTGCTAATGTGCACCGTTCGTTCTCTGTTCTATATGCCTCATTTATAAGCGTGCGTGCAACATAGTTCGCCTTTCACCCGTTTGCACCCTCCCTGACCGTGCCTACTTTTCTCTGTGCAGTGATTGGGAGAGTGTAAAGGCTAGATCTTACCAGCAAAGGATGCGTATAGGTTGATTTAGTTCACAGAGAATATCCACATATTGGAGTTTCTCTGGAACAATGTTCAGGATTATTTCACTGTCAATGTGTCTCTGTGAGCATCCAGCGCAGGCTCCGACCAAGCGATCCATACTCTCAAGAATTTCACGGACCTTTGACCCCTTCGGATGGGCAAGCCCGGTTACCATCAGTCTGAAAATCTTAATGCAAGACATGTGCTTGCCTCGGAATTATTCACCTTTGTGAGTGCTTTGAGGAATTCTATCTGATGCTGATGAGGATAATTACTTCTTCTGCTTGCCTTTGTTATTGTTTTGACGCGGGTGCTGTTGTCCCTTATGTAATTCGGTCGATTTGTGACCTTTGTTCGATGTGTGCAGTGCTCCTACCGCATTTTACACCACTTTCCCGTGAGCTACTACTTCCGTATATGCTAGATCAAGTGTTAATGCGGATTTGTTGAACAGCTCGATCCTTGTTTCATTGTCTCTCAATCTTTAGCTGGTCACCAAAATTGCAAGCCAGAGCTAGTTTCTTTAACCCCAAGACGGTTTCCATTCGTTCTTATTAGATTGGCTGAAATTATAGCAATCCATAACTTCTGATGGCGTGGGATTTAACTGTTCCATCATATTTTATCATGTGCAGGACCTTTCTCTGCAAACCGTACATCCAAGCGTTCTGTAAACATTTTCCAGTTGTTACTTTCAAGTTGAAACTCTAACTATATTGGGACTGATAACATTATTTTGTCTGAATCTGAATTTAAGTTAAAATTTTATTTTCTTGGCTAGTTGTTTACGCAGTTCGTTCAAGTTCGATTTTTCATCAAACTTAATTTTACGTTAATGAAGCTCTTCTATCACTTTTTTCCTGCGCTTGCAGCCAGAAACAGCCTGTGGAAAGAACTTGATTCCGGCAAGTGGACTAATGGCACGTGTTGCAAATGGGCAAAGCATAGCAGTTGTCCATGGTTAGCTGCTTAAGGTCATGACTGGTGTGACGAAAGACGTATGCGTCACAATCACGCCGGACCTAGATACGGAGTGTTACTTAGGGGGGAATTTTATCAGGAAGTTCAGGGCCCTCTGAGCCGACAAACATAGCGCACTGCATCTAAAGTGTGATGATGTAAATCAACAGCAAAAAAGCGGAAGCTTTGGTAGCTCAGCTGCTCGGAGATAGCCTGGCACCAATACGGTGTACTTCCTTGGTTAAGCATTTAATAGATATAGACTCGACAAGACCCATAAAACAGAAGTACTATGTAGTATTTGAGAAGCTAGAAGAGGAGACGCACAAACAGGTGGAGAAAATGCTAGTTGCAGGGATAACAGAATTCTCAACAAGCGGCAGGTAAAGCTCTGTGATGATGGTACGCAAGTCCCACAGAAAGTTCCGCTTCTGCGTGGACTTGACAGAGGGACCGCTGCCTCAAGGCCAGATACGTACCCGTTGCCATACATTGTGAGTATCTTGCGCAAGCTCCAGAAAGTGCAATATATCTCCACGTTGGATTTAAGTAACACAAACCATCAAATACCACTCAACCGGCAATCCAAAGAGATATATCTCGACGATAGTATTATAGTCACCAAGACATTCGAGGAGCATAAAGAGGATCTAAAGAAAGGTATCGACAAAATAGAGGACACAGGTCTATCGATCGCGAGAAGAGTATTTTTTGTTGCAGTGAGGTGTACTACCCCGGGGTTATAGTGAATAGACATGACTCCAAGCCAGACTCTGGGAAAATAAGGCCAATAATGGAATATTTGGCGCCGAAAATCTTTTTTGAGACGCTTTCTAGGATTAGCCTCATGGTATAGAATGTTTTTAGTAAACTTTGCCTGCATTGCTTAACCATTGACCGTAATGACAAAGAAAGATTGGAAATACGAATGATCAACTGCATAGAAAGAGGCCTTCCAAAAGCTGAAAGCGCTGTTTACCTCGGCACCGATTCTCCATAGACGCGTATAATATAGCCGAACACTGCTTCACCAAGAAGAGCTCTGCCATGATCAATTACGGTCAACAGCCCGAGCCACCGATGACACTAAGGCGAGACGAAGATTGGCTGTTCGAAGAGCAAGGACAGCAAAAAACTTTATCTAACTAGACAGCACAAGCTCCAAAAGTTGCACAATCGGTCAGTGGCTGATGCGCAAAGGGTGCAGGCAAGACGATGCGCACTGTTGACCACCACAAAGACAACTTGCTTTGGGCTCAGTCATCTACTTCATTTATCTAAGAAATTGAAAAAAATTCTGGGTTTCGAAAGGATGAATAGTATTTTTATGATAGATGAAGAATCAATAGTGGGTGATAGACCCACTCATATTTCCAGTGCACTCCCATCGATACTTCTGATTTATAGCGATGTTTGTGAACCTTACGTAACAGGTGATGTTCAGTCGCGATCGTTGCGAGCAGTGTCGTTAAATATCGACAACTACACATATGGTACCACGAGAATCAAGTATTTCTCCCCACCCATGTACATACCTTTGTTATTCAACTCATTTCAGACCATCGAAATTGGTATAAGGGACCAAAGCGATCTTCCGATACCATTCAATTACGGTACATTAACGGTGACTCTTCATTTTAAGAGGCTTGATTAGTGCTTATTACAGTTATAGTTGATTACCAGAAATACTTCGACATACAATTGGCGGGGGAGGAGAAATATTTGGTGGAAGGGGATTGATTGGTGGGGCTCAACGAATTAATGGCGGGGTCGGGAGTGTCTACATTGGTTCTCCCTACCAGAGAGGACAGGGGGGCATTGGCTCATTTTTCTCTGGAATTTTCCGTGGTGTCATCCCTCTATTCACTCGTGATACCAAGGCTGTTGGAAGAGAGGCTGTGCGTATGGGTATGAATATTCTGTTCCATGTTACCACTCGGGACACACCAATCAAAGAGTCGATTTGCACTCGTTTTAAACAATCTGGTACTGCCCTAAAACGAAAATCAGACGAAAAATTGGACAAACTGATAGAGGGATCAGGATATAATTAACGACAGCAAGACTTCCCTCTTTAGTTACACTCGGGTGCCGATTCTGTTACGAGTAACCGTAAAAGAAAGAGGAGAGTCTCCAGGAAAGAACTATGAGAGATATTTTTCACTAAGAAAAGATGGCTTTCTTACAGTCACCCATGCGAGTGTCTAAAGCCTGAGTTAATTTTGTTTGAAATACCACCTACACAAACAACTATAGAAAGTTCACATTACATACAGTACAAACCAATATCTTCTCTAACTGATGATTCGTCGATAGAGTTTGTGATACTTGGAAATGATGAAGAATACATCGGCTCATACAATGCTGAACTTACGCGTCTAAGAAGTGGATCTGAAATACCGCAAGTAGATGCAACTCGAGAAGCACAAGTTGGGCCGTAAACAATTTTATGCAATCGTTATCTAATCAAGTTGATGTGTTTTGTAAACAAAAACCTGTATTACCACCGACGAATGCTTACGCAAACAGAGCTTATCTTGAGACTTTTTTTAATTATGGACCTGCTGTTAAAGCTTCACATTCAACATGTGTCTTGTGGTACAACGACATAGCTGCAAAAATGGACGACAGTGGAGATGAAAACGATGGTCTTATGAAACGTAGGAAGTTACTATAATCAACCAAATCTGTCGACGTGATTCGTCATCGTCACTGCGATGTCTTCAATCAAGAGAAACTTTTAATAAACGGTGTTGAGGTAGGTTTGCGACTAGTAAGGTCTTGGGATAGTTTTTCTCTAATGGATTCTACGGGTCGTTTTTCTATGCACATCGAAGAAGCTAATCTTTTAGGTAGACATGTAAAAATTAGTCCAAGTATCTTGCTGGCACATGCTCAATCATTTTCAATGACAAGTGTTAAATATCCATTAACGCGAGTCAAAGTTAAAGCTATACACACAGTGAAACAGTGGATAACATAATTTTAGGTATACCGAAAAGAATTATAATTGGATTCGTTAACAATAAAGCTTTCAAAGGTGATCGCTCGCTTAATTCTTTTAATTTTGTACATTTTAACATTATCTTCTTATGTTTGTAGGTCAACAGTATGCAAGTACCCTCGAAACCGACCCAACCTAATTTTGGGGCAGATAAATTATACGTTGTCACACTTTTCTCTGGAACGGGCGTACATTTTCTAAACCAAGGTAATTAAGTTTCGCGTGAATCGTATCCTAATGGTTTTTGTCTTTTCGCGTTTGACTTAACTGCAGACTTATCGGCAAACGAATACAGCCATTGGAATGTTGTAAAGCACGGTAGCATTAGATTAGACGTTAGACTTAGCGCAGCACTAAATAAAACTATAAATTGTATCGTGTATGTGGAGTATGCCAATATTTTGGAAATTGACGCCTCGCGTCAAGCTATCGTTAACTTTAGTGGTTAAATTTGTACATGTAGATGACGGTGAGCCATTCGTATATACAATAATTTTGCTTCGTGTAAATCAGTCTCTTTCAAGCTGTGGTTGTCGTTACAAACTTTATAAAGAGCAATGGACCTTATTATTTATATTCAGTGCATTAAAGATCCTAATCATGTCTATGTACTAAAAGAGTTTCTCTCAAGGGTGATTATCATAGCCATTGGATGATGATTTCGACGAAAACTGTAGATTTTCTTAACGCCAACGTTAGAAGACTACGACGAAAATAATTGGATAAGTGAAAATGATCACGGTCTCGACTATATCGACGTTGCAGTTACTTTGAAAGTGGTTTTAAAATCTTGCAAGAAATAACAAAAAATACCCTAACAATTTACGTTAGCGGTAATGAAAAGTGGTCTATATTGCATAAAATTATAACAAACGAAATTATTAATTTATAATACGATGTAAATTATCCTCTTTTTCCTAAATTAACATTAAACTTTTACTGCATTCACCATGCTTTAAAACCTTCAAACCATAAATATCGTTGTGCTTTGAACAATGCTTATCGGCTAAAATCTTACTTGTGTACGATTAATTCGTACACGAATAATTTGATCGATCTTAACGATAGAGAGTCTCCAAATTTTAAAAAAATCTCTCGCGGATAAATTCACATACTGTAGGTGTATTCCCAGCCGATCAAATACCATGAGTGTGGACGAAACCGATGACATTTGTCATTAATACAGATGGTTACACGAAACCGGGTACGCATTGGATTGCTATCTACGTTGATCAATCTGGTAATGGAATGTACTTTGATAGTTTTGGATTACCACCTATTATACCGTCTCACATTAACCGATTGCATAAAAATTGTAAATCATTTCATTTAAATGCTATTCGGCTCCAGAGTGAATCATACAATGTATATTCTTAACTATTTTCTTGACCACGATAATAGTTTGAAGGATCAAAAAATGTACGATAAAGGTTGGCTTTTCAGATTTACGGAGACCCACAAAGAGAAGTCCATCAAGATAGAAGAGGTTACGATATCAGATTCAAATGGTTATAAGAAAAAACGAGTTTTTCATAGTAATATGCTTAATGTCGTAACTTTCAAATGTTTGTGTACTTACATTAAAAAATGTATCGACGTACGGTTTCAATATTTGAGGTCAATTGCGCGAAGTGTTGGCATTTTCGCAAACGAGATATGTAATACTATCGAAAGTAAAGCTCATCTTATGATTAAGTCGAAAGTAAAAAAACTCGACGCTAATAACATTGTATGGTACGTGCATGATGTATCGGGTAAGGTGTTTGACTCTATATATAATACTGAAGACAATATTTTATCAAAAAGTACTATTATAGATTTATTTTATCAATTTGTTTCGCCTTTATATATGTATAATATACTTGATGTAATTAACGATAAGTTATCCATAATAAATAAATAATATTTGTACTTACTTTGTTATTATTGCAGTTCTTCTCTTCTTTTCAAAATTTTAGAATAAGAAGCATAAAAGACTAAAACACTACAGTGAATTTTACCTTTCTTTTTTTTATTACTTTAACAATAACATTGCATTCGTTATATTTTATTGTTATTTCTAAATTTGATAGATGTATAAAAATTTTTTGATATTGAAATTATTAGATAATTAATTTTTACTTTTTTATCTTTCTCTCTTCTAATTTTCTACATTCGGTGACGTCATATCACCATACTTTTTACCGGCACAACACTTTAGCGTGTTAAGGCAAGCGTTGACGTGCGTCAAAGTGCTGTAATACCTTAAAATTCTTTCAAATTATTATTTATTCGTCTCGTTGTGAATGACCAGCTAGAAGTGGTGTGAAAAATCGACTGTCGCATTTCGGATATCGGATGTTGGATATGAGTCGCAACCGCCCTCGCAAGCACCGGTGCAACACCATTACGAATTCCTACCTGCTGCATCACAGCCAATCGAATCGTCGAATACAGCCCTCCTACCATCAATACAAGTATCATATGATGTGGGCGTTAACGAAATTATTGTTGTCGACCACTCAGATCAGTACACGTAGCACCGACCAATCATATCGTTATTGTCTTGGTACACTAGCTCCGCTTTCGTTTACCGAGACACTGATATCTCTCTGCTGTGTCAGTAGTTGTCGGAGTGTCAATATATCCATACGGATAAGTTTTTTTAACTCTACAAATCTTTTCGACGTCCGCGTCTTTTAGTTCTGTATTTTAAAGAAACTTTGTGGTGCGTGATGTACCAGAACGACATGTACGATGAAGAAAGACGTCGACGATGGTGGTTCATTATAGGATAAAAAAGGTAAGAAGACAGCACTAAGTATTACATTGATAAAAATACGATTACTTACGTCATTCTCAGTAAAATTGTAAAAAAACATTTTCTATTTGTAATTTACATATATGATACACTGAGTGATGCCATATAGAGATGTTTTGTCTTTATTAATCTCACATAATATAACATTATTTGCATGAGAGTGAGAGAAACAAAACACCTCTATCTGGTATCACTGGATACACTGCCAATCAAGGAGTTAAGGACACTCCCGCGCCTTGTCCCTCTAACTGTAGTCGAACTTAGTCACGACATGTGAGCTGATTCACAAGCTTGTGCTGCTCCCTGCCTCTCATTTACGTTCATTTCTTTATCCATATTATTTGTTAAATTAGTACTCGGCAGATGTTGCATTGGAGCAGACGGATAAGCAGTACTAATAGACGGTAAATCGGCAGCAGATATTAAGACGTGCGCACGTTCGTCCCCCTTACGCCTGACCAGGAATCTACCACCTGCACGCCAAACGTATTTAAATCCCAGCCCCTGTGCAAGGGGCTTCAGACTTTTGAAAGCCTGGAATTTTTCCGGAGGCAGAAACTCATTAATTAAAATTTTCTTATTTGTTCTGCAGGCAGCAGAAATCTGTGTGAACAAGTTGGGGTTAATGTTGCTCGTCGAAAAATAGTTGTTGACGAGCGCATGCTTGGCCCGCATGACATCCCTGACCTGGCTCGCACTGCTGAGCCTTGCTACGCAGGAGGATAGTGCGCTTGAGCTAAAGGCCAAGCTCTCGTCTGCCATGCCACCATTTCTCCCGTACGAGTCTCACGACCGCAGCACGCGGGCATCACGCTTTCCTTTTTAATAGAAGGAAGAATGGTTCCGAGCACCGCAAAGACAATAGCACTCAAGTCCTCAGCTGATGGCTCGTAATCATGCTTCATTACTCCACTTATTATCGCTTCACAGCACTCAGAACCATCCGATCGGAACCCATGACAGCAGTCCCCAAGCCCGTCCAACAGAGTGGGAATGAAGACACATTAACATCTACAGTAGGGGAGGAGCTACCAGAATGATAAACTATTTCCGTGTCATTTTCGATAAGGTCATTTATATCGCAAACATTAGATTTCCTGCAAGCACGCTGGATACCCTCGTTATTACAAAATGCCTTATCTATCTTATGGTTGGTTAAAGAATTTCAGTCTAGAAGCAGCTTGTTTTTTGCATGCAAATCATGCAGTAATAAATTTTGCTTACTTATTTGCTCCTCGAGGGCAGAATCCCGTGTGCACACCTCCGTGTTCTTTATAACTATTTCGTCAGTAAGTGCATAAGTAACACGGTGCTCCACGGGGCTCTGATTCAGGGGGAGCCGAAACGCGTCTAGCTGCTTCTTGAGCATGTCGAATCTCTGAAAGAAAACTACCAATGTGCTTACCGGAATGAGAACATTTTTCACACCATTCACATGGATTTACATCCCCCAGCGGTGGGGGCAGTACCTGAATGGTGGCGATGTCTATCGCTATGGACATGCTTGTCTCAGCGCCTGTCCAATAGTGTCCCGCCTTACATTATCTCGCGGCACAGACTCGAGCGCTTGCGGGCTGTTGACTCACTCGACACCTTTCTCCGGCCCCTCTACTCAGGGTATCTACACACCAAGAGACGGACGTTGGTGTGGGGTGGCGTCGGTTTTTCTACTGCTGTTAGCTGCCCCTCGTTGCAGCATAGGTCACACGGGGTCCTTTCTCTTATCGGAGCATTTCGCGTGACATGGCCGGCGACATTTCGAGCAGATTCTCAGCAAGCAGCAAATCAAAACAACGCACTCGGTCCCCTGTGTTGCTGTTGTGGGCGACTGCCACTACGCAAGCCGTGTACTGGTTTGCAGTGTGGTGAACTGCAGTGAAGAAGTGAGGTGGATTTAGCGATGTTAGCTGCAGAGGCGAAGATCTCACCGGCGATGAAAGATGTTGAGTGAGAGAGAGAGAGAGAGAGAGAGAGAAATATTCATCTACTATGCTTTCATCGTACATCAAATATCTAGGTCTTATCAGGCTACATTTTTTATCTATCTGTATTTACAAGAATATCTGGAAGAACATGTATTGCTATAAACTGGATGGAATTTCGATAAATAGTACAACTAAATAGTAGCACAACAATCAAATCATAAAATTCTTTTTACATATTGTTCCTTAAATCATGGAATTATTATGTGTATTACGATGGCTACTAGAACATTACGAATGAGTTCATTCTACTCAGCTGAACAAAACCTCTTTTTTTATAGAATCACGTTGCTTAGATGTTTTGACTTCTGGAAGCCATAAAATATCCGTAAATTTTTTTTTCTCTTAGCAGTATTGCTTGACAAGAGGACTATTGACTTAAAATTAATAGTATATTATACAACTAGTACGTAAAGTTGTTTACAGCGATTACTGCTCGTAATAAAAAGTGATGCATTTGTTAAATACGATTTTTTTGCACGGTTGAGCGTAAAGTGTGAAAACACAGTTTCTAAAAGAAGAGGAAGACTGGGGCGATGGGGGTCCAGGCGGCGGAGCCCACGGTTGTAAACCAATAAAAAAACCATTTATTATAAAGAACTATCTAATTTTATAATTGTGTAAATATATACATTTTATTCAATGTTACAATTCTTTCATTTTAAATTGAAAATATTACTTGTTGGGTTATCGTTTACTGAATCACTTAGTTGTACGTTGACAGTATTAGAAATATATTCAGTACTGCTATTATTTAATGTATGTTTAAGAGGCGAACGATCCATTCAGTAACAGTATTCAGTTGATTTTGGTTGGTGTTGATTTTGATTGGTTTTGATTTGATTTTGGTATCGATGCTTAAAGTAAATTACTTTTGCACGCCGTTTTCTTTACACATAGTGTGAAAAAAATATATTTAGTGCACCGAAAAATCAACTCCACGTACACACTTTACGCACACCCGCGTGAAAACATTATATGAGATCTCATATGAGATCGTAATTGGAATCTCATATAGATCTTATAAAGTTCTCATGTGAGATCGTTATACGAATTTCAAACATATGAGATCTCATATAAGATCTGATCTTCAATTTTAATTAATTAATAAATAATTTATTTTTAATATAAAAGTATGAATAAATAGTATATTTTAATTGATCTGGAAAAAAGCAATAAATTTTTATCAATACATTTTATTACTAATACTAATATTATATTTCGTTCTACTTTTATATATTCAATACAACATTGTATTTATTCACTCTTTTACATTAAAAATAAATTATTTATTAATTAAAACTTCACATGAGATCTCGTATGAGATCTCATATATTTCAAATTCGTATACCGATCTCATATGAGAACTTTATGAGATCTCATATATTTCAAATTCGTATACCGATCTCATATGAGAACTTTATGAGATCTCATATATTTCAAATTC
>JAWWEQ010037030.1:0-19844 GCA_035583055.1 Torymus tubicola
GAAGCGATTTAGGTGATTTTAAAAGAAAAAAAAATTTTGACCTCTCGATTCACCTGAGAACTGCCCATATATACGTACATACTAGTTAACCTACCTGTTGTCGCGCGCTTTATATAGACTCCCGATATAACTAGTAAAAAGAAATATATATATATATATATACACACACACACACATTGAATAGCCGCATACCCTGCTATAAACCTCGGAATTACACGCATGAAGCAATCGACGTCGTCACAGACTCCCGCGCGACTGTATGTATGTACACACACAAACATACACATATATATATATATATATATATATATATACCACCTCCTGCAATTACTTGTGGCGCGTGGCAGAGCGATATAATTTTCGCACATGCATACGCGTGAGCGCGCGTCAAAGCGCGAAACGACAATGTATTCGATCGAATCGTTCTTGCGCAAACCTTTCTTTCTTCCTCTCTCTCTCTCTCTCTCACTCACTTGAGCGCGAGCTATTTCTTTTTTTGTTTTTTTTTTATGTAACGCTTTTCGGGGCCGCAAGGTAGAGGAAAAGCAGAACAAAGAAGCTCTCGTCTCGTGAGGTAATGTGAAAAAGTATATATATATATATGTGTGTATATGTGCGCGGGAGAGAGAGACAGAGAGGCCATAAATCGCCGCCCGTCACTGACCATTTATTGTCTATTGTCGCTCGAGCATAAAGATATACGGGCCAAAAATGGCATGAGGCGGCGAGCGAGCGCGCGCGCGCATGCGAGCAAGTGTGCCCCCGGGTCATATTGGAGAGAACCGCGCGTGCGGTGATCAGCTCTGTTATCGGAAGGATTTTCAGATGGATTTTTCAACTGCGCGCTTGAGCCGTCGCGCGCGTGCGCTTTGTTAAAGTGCTTTGTGTTGTTTTAAATGTAATGGCCTTTTTTCTAGTATATAAATTTTCTTTATAATGGTATTGTATATGTATAATATACGTATATATGTAGTGATTGACGACGAGGACAATTTATTGTGTTATAAAAAAAAAAAAAAATAAGGTTGTGCAGCTGCAGGCGCGTGTCACATATTGACGGGAATAACTTATTTTGTGGGTTACGAAGGTAACGCGATTGTTCGACAATTACGATAATGTTGATTGTCGCAATCAAATCAATTATTTATAATTTTTAGCGCCATTTTTGGTGCACTTCGTCGAAATCAATCATCGCAGAGGTAAATGACAATTTAAACGTCGACACCTATTTCGTATGAAAATTGCATTAAAATTGTTTTTTCTACCTACGTATATAATTAATGTGCAGAAATTTCTGTTGTAGCTGCTGTCCTATGAACATTGAAGAAATACATTTTATCAAAAGGTGGAATATTTCAATAAAATAAAAAAGTCTCTAATTTTAAATGTAATTTATAAGACCAACTTTTTTCATAAAAATCATCAACTTTCCCGTCCTTTACAACCCAATTCCTTTCCTATCTCCATCATCTCCTTCATAATTCTAATCAACGAAAGAAAAATCACTCAACAAATATGTCAAAAAAACCCTTTATTCCCTCTCGGTACCTTACATAAAACACGTTTATCAAAAATACTCTCTAATTTGCACAATTAGTCAGGCCCCCCCAAACTTTTTCCACATGCATCCCGAGTATATACCCTCCTCTGAACTCCTAATTTATCGAAACCTTTCAATCCCCCATTATATACCCCTCTCTCTCTCCTCTTCTCTCTCTCCAAACAAAAAAACGACCACCGATCCGTACACCCAAACACAAGAGCTCTCTCGCGTATAGCAAAAAACTTTCCGGAGGCCCTCGCGCGCTCCGGCAGTGTTTATAAGACAACAAGCCTCATTTATTTCCCCGTTGATGCCCCAGCGCAGATACTTAAGATTTTTCCTCGAGTAATCTCCGCGCGGCAATCAATACGAGCGCAAGCGCGCGCGCTCTTACGTTTTTTCTCTACCTCCCTCCTTCTCTCTCTCTCTCTCCCGTATACTTTTATAACATCGTGACGTGATAAAGAGCGCATCCTGCGCTCGGAAGCAAAAAGGAGAGATAGACGAAATAGATGTTTGTCTCTCTCTCTCTCTCTTGCGCGCGCGAGCGGGAAAAGCGAGAGCCCAGAGAGAGAGAGAGAGGAGAGAGAGCGGAGCGCAAACACCTGGAAGAAAGAAAGATCGGAAATTCAAGTCCGGGTTTGCGCTTGCGCGCGGCTCGCGCTCGTTGACCCCTGACGGCTTCTTCTTCTTCTTCTTCTACTTCTCTATCCCCTATCCTCTATCCTCTCTGTTTCTCTCTCTCTCTCCTCGCTTGCTCACTCGTGCACTTCGATGTTGCCGTCACGAAAATCCTTCACCTTCACCTCTCGCTCGCGGGCTCGAAAGGGTCCCAGTCTCTCTTTCTCGCGACGACGACGACGACTTTATTTTACATAAATTTCCGAGCAAAGTTTTCCCGTATTATAGTTGCGCGTGCTGTATACATATACGGGAGGGGTACGTACGCGATGCGAGTTATTTATCGGTATACGGAAGAGTATTAATGGGTGCGCGCGCATGGGTATTGCATATATATATATATATATATATATATGTATAGTTACGCGCGTGCGAGAGCTCGGGATCCGGTTACGCGGACAATTAGTTATACAATGTAAACAAATCAGTGGGGTAGTAAGCGTGTAATGAAATTTATACAGCTTCGTTGAGGGAAGAAGAAGAAGAAGAAGGAGGAGAAGGAGAAGAACTTGTGTGTGTGTGTGTATGCGTATATATACAGAGTACCGACGATTTGTTTCGGCTAGTTATATCTCCGGTTTCCTCTCTTTTACAGCATGCGGTATTTTCAGTTTAGAGAAAGTAATTAGTCAGGATTCCATCAGGTTTCGTTACGGTGAGATACACGGATAACGTATATATGACTACGGGAATAGGAGAGGATTATTGCGTGTATGTGTGTGTGTATAGAATGCGATAGCTATATAAGTATGCGTGCTATGTGGAATTGATTTTCAAGTGAATATATACACTTTGTCACTTTCATTGCCGAATAATATGGTGAACACGAACCGTTTGATTGACAGTTTTGTAGAAACTCGGAGATATATTGACGAATCGTATAGCTTAATTGATAGCGAAACTTTTTATCCTGCGTGTGTAGTTTATTTCGTGTTCAAGGATTACTGTTATATAAAATCGAATAGATATACCATTTTTTCGTATACGAACTATATAAGTAATTGTCCACCCCGATATATCTATTCCGGTGCCCGATAATACCAATTATTTTACCACTTTTCGGAAACCTTTTTCAGAAATCTCTAGTCTATTTTATTCGTTGCAAGTAAATATATGTATAACGACTGCGACGATCGACGCAAATGAAAATTACACTATACGCAAGAGGTATAATCGTTGATGATATCGGGGAAGCAATTACTATTTATCAACAAGGCTATATAGCGAATATTATTTTTTAAAAATTCAGCGACTTTTGCGACGTGACTGTCGACATGAACGTGCATTAAGCGAAATTGCAACCAAGCGGAATAGTTTTTATTTTAAAGGTGCAGATCACGCAGTTGTGTAAAATTTCCCATAATGATGCTAAAATTAGAAACTATCTTGATTGCGTCTCTACTCCAACATATACTAGTGAGTTTCACACTTTCATTATGTATATATATACGTGATGTCATTTCGAGGATATATAAGTTCAATTTGTCACGATGACTGTTGCAGGGTTACGAGTACGAAAGCTCGATTCTAACCCAGAGGATGATGCATTTCGAGAATTCCTACGTCGACTTTAACGTCACTTTCATGGGTGATGAAGGGTACCCTCACATGATACTAAAGCAGCCTATCAGCGTTTACGATGACTTGCACGTAAGTAAAGACAAAAACTTTCCACGTATAATATATATCCACTCGAACCTTTATATATATATACGAATTTGTCCACGTGTACGATTATATTACAGTTAATGCTATACGCACACGTATACGACCAAACGCCAAAACTACTCGCTAAAGCTCCACTAAGCGTCTGTCAGCTTTTGCACAACGAAAACGTTATTTCAAACCACACGATATCACAATTCAATATCCTCCAGATCTACAACCTCGCCGGACGTCATTGCCCTATAGAACCGGTAAGTTATATTGAACATTCTATATATATATATACCGGCACACTCAACCTTATACAACCTTTTTTTGTCTTTCTATACAGCAAAAGCTACGCTTGTACCCATACATCTTCCCTGCACGATTCCACACAGACGTGAACCTCGGTTGTGGCTACATGAACATCGAATCGCGACTGATGAGATGCGACAGCGTCGAAGAGGACGAAGAGGAGAACGCGGCTACGAGACAATGCGAAACCCTGATGAAGAGCGTCTCGTTGGTACATCTGTCGAATGGAGAGTGCGTCGACCGCGTTGGTGACGGTGAGAAGGAGACTGTACCCACCGAGGATGGTTGGATCGCGTCACTAGCGAGCATGGGATACTACTCGGTTCAGCGGTTATATCTGTCTGTTAGTTTTTCCACTTAATGGTGGAAGAAATGTGTATAGTGTATAGGTAGACATACACACGTATATATATATATATATATATGGTGGTTTATATGGAGTGTGAGCACATTTCTTTCTTAATTTACAAGTAATAATTTAATAATAGAGTAATGAAAGAAACTAAGAATTATTTTGTTGTTTTGCGACGGAAAATTTCTTCTAAAATTAAGTGGATCGATTAATATACTTGACGAGTGAATGAACGAATATAGCTTAACCCTGGCTTACAATTGTATATATAACCAACAACAACGAAATAAGAGTAATCAAGAATTGTTTGTTTTAAAGGTACGGCGTTTACTTCGAAACTCAAGAATCAAACCCCAGAAGAATTGTAAAGAACATACGTACGCGCACACAAACACACTAAACTGGAATCACGAAAATTTCTCTTTGTACCGCACTCCCGATGCACATATATACGTATATAATAACTATTGTACACTGTCAGACTATATTTTCCTATGAAAAAAAGGTAACGTTCCACGAAAGCTAACAGCTCATTTGTCAGTCACTTCCCGACATTTAACGCTCGCGCGTGCTTGCAACGTTTTCCGCGATAACCCGCGAACGAAACTCACCGATAAATTAGCCTCGCTTCTTAATATACCTATATAGAATTCGCCCATGTATAGTCATCCTGTATACAATATATATATACCTATGCCGTATTTTCATCGACTTTACGCCCATAATTGAGTAAGCTGCAACGCCGACTTAATACTATATATACAGCTTCCTTGTCGTGTTCTCCTTGTATTAATTCCCTCCTCCGTGATGCTCCCCTATATATATATATATATAAATTCCTTATCCCATTTGCGCCAAAAAAAAACAGTACGAGCCTTCGCGTATATATACATAAATATCCGCTAAACGTCTGACTCACGATCAGAGTAGGAGGGAGCAAAAGCCCCTCCGTTCGATCTAATTGCAATAATTTACACGGAGTGGAGAGAATGGCAAACGAAAAAAGCCTTACGTAAACAAGAAGTATATATATAAGTATATATATATATATATAAGCAAGCGAGTGCAAAGCTATAGAGTAAATAAATATATATATATATATATATACAATGAAAAAGAAAAAAATAGTCGCGAGCGAGTGCGCGTGCGCATCCCCTTTGTTCGCTCCTTATCTCGTACTGTCCGTTTGTTCGTTCGCGAAAGAAGCTAGAGAGAGAGAGAGAGAGGAGAGCTATTCATTAATCGAACAACACGGAAGTGTTCCCCAACGAGCTACACGGGCCTTCCTCCTCTCTTTCTCTTTCTCTCTCTTCGTCGTCGTGTCTCCACGCGCACAACGTCGTCCTCTCCCTCTGCTGCAGCAGCAGCAACTTGCGCAGGAAAACCGGTGGGAGGCGAGTGTACACCAAGCGCGCGCGTTTATATACATATATATATATTATACGTGTGTGCAAGTGTATATATACGTATATATAGGAGTGTATGAAGCGCACTACTGGCGCGCACGAACTGGAATCGGATTGCCACGCCAGCGCGAAATTTCGTATGGTAGCAAGGATCGAGGAGAGGAGAGAAGAGATCTTTTACGGCCACACAGCGCAGCGTGTGCAGCGGCAGCAGCAGGAGCAACAGCAGCGGCGAGTGTAAATTGGTGCGCGAGCAAGAGCGCGGAGATGAAAGTTTATGTCTTTTCTAATGGAGCGCTGGGGGAATTGATAGGAGGAGGCTAATGGAATACAATGCGAATTTGCTTTCTTTGTGGTGTAGAGATAGCCTGTTGGTTGTTGTTGTTCTTACAGAGTGAAGACGAGTCTTCAAGGAGAGAAAGAGAGAGAGAGAGTAGTTCTATGGCATATAAAGGAAATGCTGCTCTCGCTTTGCGCGCCGCACAGCACTCTTTACTTGCTCTAACAAGATGGGGAGATGTCTAACATCGTTGAGGAGAGCTTTGAAAACAATGAGAGTTATATAATCAGCTGTTTACTTATCGTTGAACATTAATTTTTATTATCCTTCGCTTGGAACGAACACAATCCCCCTTCTTTTTTTCTTTCTCTGTCTCATCAACGATCGTTAAAGGATTTTCTCGTTTGGTAACTTGAATCATTGTTGTATACATATATATAACGAAAATAATTTATCGATCGTGTGTATGTGTATACAACCACACGTGTTTTTTTTTCCTCCTCACGTTCTTTCTTTCTTTATTTTTTTTCACAAAAACAGCAATAAATAACCACACGAGATCCAATCCTTCAAAGCTCCTAATTGGTCTATAAAAAGACCACCACTACCAGTACGGTAACGAGTAAAAAAATATCTTTTTCACTCTCCATACGGTCACGATTAGACGCCCGCAACAGCAGACACACATACACACACATACATACAACTTGCGAAGAAAGGGTGTCGTAAGTAGGGCTCGTACCACCGCTAACAGTTTCAAGGATTTCGAAGATCGTTTTTGAAAGTAGTGCAGCTGCTGCTGCTACATGTATGCACCGCGCCCGCGCGCGCGCGCACACCGGTGAAAGATCGGCGATTAAGGCCAGTGACCGCTCGAGAGCGAGTCGCTGTTACTGCTGCTGCTGCTCTCGGGTGACATTCGGTATATATAAGTATATATGTATATATATGTGGGTAAGTATTTAATTACGAGAAACGAGCGAAGAAGGTCGACTGTTATCTAAAGTAGCTATTGGTATTTTTGGGACAAGTGTCGGTGAATGACGGGTGGACTAAGAGTTGTAGGTATATTATAATATATGGGAGTGGACGAGTCAGTCTGTTTTCATTTGTAGGAAGATTTTTCTTCTACGTTTTGGTAGTAGATAATAGAAGGAAAATTATTTTCTAGCATGGAGGTGTTGGATTATACGTTGTAAAAGGATTTTGTATATTATAGTTTTGTTTTGTTGGTAAACAAAATGACGAAGCTACGGAGAGGTATAAGAAGCTGAAATCAGCATGTGCAATTTATTTAATTAAATACACTTGGCGCAATACTCCCGGTCTAATTATGTACATTGTTCGTATCAGCCTGCTGATGATTATTCGCATATAATTGTGTTGTTCACGGATGCTGATCAGCTAAGCAAACTGTTCTATAAACTCACTGGATTGTGAAAGTGAAAAGATCACGCTACTTCCACGAACGAAATTATTTAGTGTTTCTATGATTATTTCAAGATGATCCGCACGCCAGTTTTTATCCCTCTAAATATATATTAGAAACTAAATAAACCACGTAAAATATACATATACACATATACGAAAACAAACATATACCAGTTTTCCCACGAGGAAAAAAAATCTTTAAATTACGCTAAAACTACTAAACTAGTTATTTATACTACTACTATACAACCAATTTCGTTCTCCTCTTTTCCAGCTAATTACCCTGAATTGCTCGCAAACAGGTAGATAAGCGCAGAAACATTTTATTTTTTATCTCGCACGATACCGACCGCACCGACCGACCCCTTTGAAAACACTTGGAAGTATACTAGAGAGAGAATCGTTGTACGGTGTAAAACGGAAGCGCTTGAAGACAAAGACTCTGTACACGCATACACGCGCGATAGGTCTGAGAAAAATTTTAATTCGTTCGCGCCACCGCATTTTTTCGAATTCCAAAGTCTCTATAGCGCAAAAAAATCCAACGGCGCGCGCATACATTAAACCACCACAGTATAGGAGCTGTTGTATACACCGCGCACACGCGTTTACTTATATATATATATATATATACTCTAATTGCTCGCGCGCAAGTGAGTCTAATTGTATGATAATATCGGCGATAACGCGCAACACAATTACTTTGTACGATGTATATATATATATTATATATTCCGCGGAGCTTTGAATTCGCGTTGTTGGTTTCGTTGCGAGATTCTTCCGAGAATGATTCGCTGTCGATTGAAGTAAAGAGGTTTTGTTCGAGTACCATGAAGATCGAGCCGAGAGTCATTGTGTATGATATGTGGTGAAATTATTAGTCTTGCCTTTTGTCCTTTGCGAATTGAAAAGTAAATCAAAACCATATACTTATAAAGATAGAGTTTTATTGAATGAGAAACGATGTTGGAGAATAGTGAGAATTGCATTTTCATTGATTTTATATATAGGGAAATCGGATATTCTCATACGATTTAGTTTTTCAATAGAAATTTAGATCTATATTATCTGGTTATAATAAAATTAATAAAAAATACAGTATACAGAATCAACGTCGATTCGTTACTCAACAAATAACAGTGATTCATCATTAAAATTAAACTTGCGACACGCTTGCACACAACCGAATTAATATTTATTTAAAAAAAAAAATAAACGTATGGAAAAATAACAATAACCGCGCATACTCATTCATCATTATTTACTAAATAATAGCAAGACAACATAATCGCTCATGTTTCGGAAGGCAGCAAAAAAACGTCGCTACGCTATGGCTCAACGTTATAATATACACTGGCTGCGCGCGAATCGTCGATCGGGCGCCGTTTTATCGGTCTATTGCAGTCGCGCGCTCGCTTTTTGCCACACTGCTATATAACGTTTCTCTCAATGCACTTCGTCGCCGGCTGCCGTAGCCATTCATCCGCGTATTCGCACGTGTATATATATATATATTGAAAAGCAAACATATATATAACGACTATGCGCGCATTGCGAAACAGGAAGTTCAAGAACGAATATAACCACGGCGCCAAGCGACTTCCGACTTTAAAAAAGAAAAAAATCGTACAATATATCGTTCCATTTCATTAGAATGGCATAATATACCCTCATCTAAACTCCCACTGGTGCATATATAAAAACAGCCATAACTCTTTTACCATTCGTAAATCTACGTATAAAGGTCCCGTGAACTCGCAGGCACTGTAGTCTCGTTTTACCCCTTCCTTCCTTCCTTCTTTTTTTTTGCTTCCCTCAATCGCTCGCGAGTGTATTACGCGGTATAAGGAGAATCGTTAATCGACAAATGTCCCACTAAGGCCGTATAATTGAAATTCTAATAACTCATGAGTGCACGCGCGATATTTATCGATATATGTGTATCGTGTCGTTCCAATTTCGCGTCGCGCGTTATATATATATGTACAAGCGCTAACGAGGTTTCGTTACGTCAGTGTATGCGGTATAATGCTCGACGTTATATTTCATCGAAGTAATTATTAAGGGGGACGAATACATACGATATTTGTGTATATAATGGAAACATATCGCACGCATATGCTTTGCAGAGCGATAATTGTTGCTCTTTATATTATAGATTCGAGGTTTCCTCTAACGGTGGTCAACGCGTAGCTGCGTGTTCATGAATATATTAAGATATATATATAAATGCCCTTCGGAAGATATAAATATATAGGACACACCTGTCATTTTTGTCTCTGCGGTGTGTGTACATATACGAAAGGCACTTTGTCAATATACATATATGATGATATCAAATTATATAGCGGGAATAGAAGAAACAAAAAAAGGGCAACGAAAACTAGCGCGATCAGATTAAGCTCATTTATATAGGCTTGCATATCTCGCTCATTACTCAAAAAAAAAAACACCGCTAAGTAGTTTGTTCGGGGATTATAATTGACGATTGCTTAAGTCTAGTGTCAAATTTATCAATCGTGCCCTCTATATATATCTTTCTCAATCCAAATCAGAACAAACTTCCTACCGCTCACCAGTTACTACACCAATCCCAAAAATACTAAGAAAAAAAAAACAACAAAATCTCCGTCATCACATACGCCAGAAGCTTCCGTAGCAGCTCGCACTTAAATGAAAAAAAAATTAGCATATTGTATATATATTATACACCCGACTGCGAATATTCCCTTCTCTCTCTTTCCACCAACCACTGCATGTAACGTAGCAGCAGCAGCAATCGAACCTGCACTGCTACCTCCCGAATCCAATATAAAAAAAAGAAAAAGAAGAAAAACGAACGTTACTGCAGCATCCAATCTCGAAATTAAAAAGAACCGCTCGATCGTCCAGTATAAACGAACGGGACAGTCGTTTTCAACCTTTGCAAACACGTTTCTATATACATATATACATATATGTATCTTCGCGTTGCATCCATACCTATACATATATGTAAATCTTCTTTGCCCGAAACCTCCTTTGCTAATTAACCCCCCACGCTACCGCGATAATTCCCAAATTATCAAACCCACCATTACCATCACACGCATACATACATACACATACACACATACACACACAGAGACAGACAGGTTAATATAACTTACCGATTGGCCGCTGGCGACGCGCGCTTAGCACGAGCGCTCGCGCGCGTCCTTATGAAGCGCAGGGCACCATTGCCGAACGCCGGTCCGCCCTGTTGGCCGGCCGGCGCACTGCCCCCGTTGCCGCGCATTGAAAACCACTGCAACTTGCCGCCACCGCCACCACTGCCGTCCATTCCTTCCGAGAGGGGGACGACCAAGACGACGACGACGACGACGATTCCAAGCTGTATGTGTATATATATATATACGAAGTTGGTATATAAGAGAAAGAGAGAGAGAGAGATGAGCGTGCACGCGCGCGCGTGCGAGCGCGAGGGAGAGAAGAGGAGAGGCCTACGCTGCAGGCCTTTTACGGAACACGAGACCCGCGCCGCTCATCCTGCGAAAAGTCCGCGCGGGTACTGCTCGTCCCGTAAGCTTGGGGGTAGCAGGAGTCGTAGAGTTAAAGCCATGATGTGAAGTAAGAGGCAGTTTCAATGCACTTGTAGTCTTGATAGGATGAAAACACTTGCGCGTTGGGTATATGCGATGCACTTGGAGAACACTCTCTCTCTATATATATATAAAGCATGCAGACCAGTTCAGTCTCTTATATATATATATGTATTTTATATTGTATAGGCACTCGATACCAGTCTCCGGTTACCGAACTTATTTTTTTTTTTCACTAATAACAACCACTCGCTGTGTATATATATATAATATACATATAACACGAGCACGAACCACGACCGAACAACTGTTGCTACTGGTACCGCTGCAGCACCTGCGCACAGTAGTACATATACGTTCTCCTGGTCCACGTCGCAAGGCCAGTCTTAACCCCGATCAACTGCTTCTTCCGTTCTTCGTCTTCTTCTTCTTCTTCTTCCTTCCACCTCCTATATACCCGTTCACTTAACCGTCGTAGTAGTTGTCCTCCTCCTCCTCGTTGTCGTCGTCGTCATCCCCCTCGCCGGTTCATCCACTATGCAAATCACCCTACCTCTCTTGCGCGTGCGCGTTACGCAACGCGAGATCCTCAACCGGCTGCTTACTCCGGAAACGGTATTATATCTCGAGCCGATGCTGTATATATATATACGAGCTTCACTCTCGTTAATAGCGCGTCTCTTCTATCGCGCTTTCACCAGGCGACGGTCCTGGTGCCTTCGCGGTACCATTATTGTCTCTTTTTGGTCCCGGTCGCACCGGACCTATACTCTTTTAATGAATGTATAGCTTTTACGAAAACTTTCTTGATACACGTGTAGTTTGCCAAAAAAGAAAAAGATAAAAGAAAAGGACGAAAACAAGAAGAGAAGAGAAGAAATAGAAGGAGGAGGAGTTTATAAGTAAGAGAGACGCGCGGTAGGACCCGCGCGGCGCGCCGCTCAGGACTGACTTAGCCTTGGCTTAGCCCGCGCTCTCGCGCGCCGTGGCGAACTCCTTCTTCCTTCCTTCTCTCTCTCTCTCTCTCTCCCTCACTGCTGAGCGCGCGCGCGTCTTCCTTCGCGCGCGCGTGCAGGGCCTTATACCTCTCTCACTTACTCGCTTGCTCCTTCGCGCGTATATAGGGACCCTTATTCTCTCTCTTTCTCTCTCCGCCTCCTCCGCCCCTCCTCAGCCCAACTCCCTCTCTCTCTCTCTCTCTCTCTTATCGCTCTCGCATCCTTGCTCGCGCACACGGCCACAGCGTTATATATACACCGCATGAGAGGTCGGGCGAACTGTAACGAGGAGGATTTTGCAAAATTTAAGTGTCTCTCTCTCTCTTTCTCTCTGTGATGTGGACAAGAGACGACGCCGACGCAGCATGGGTTTGTAAAATTGTGGGTGGTATATATGTAACTGTGTGGAGCTACGTAGTGTATCCTATACCACATACGTATATGTATAATGTACCATAAGAGAGGGAGTAGAGATTTTTGCACGGAGGTAGTTTATTCACGACACGATCTGTACGTGCGCGGGATTCGCAAAAGGGATATATATATATATGTGTGTACTGAGCTCTCGTTGTGTATACACATATACTCGGGAAACTTTTCAAAACGTTACATAAAGCGCGGGCAGTTCATGAGCTGGCAGAATAACGCGGCCGCGTGCACAGAGCAGAAACGCCACGGAGAAAGAGAGAAAGAACCGACGTTACATTTTTCCCTCCTTCCTCTCTCTCTCTCCTTCTATTCCCCCTTCGTCGTCGTCGTCGTTCTATCAACCTCTCTTTCTTTCTCTCTCTCTCTCTCTCCCACCTTCCACTCTCAAGCCCTCTTTGTCTCTCGCTCTCGCGCGCGTTCTCCACTCCATTCATTCCTCCTCCTCCTCCTCCTTCTCTTCTCCTTGCTTTTTTCGCTCCACATCGCTCCCTCTCTCTCTCTCTCCCTCTCTTCCGCGAGGCACACAACGCTTGCTTGGCCTTCGCTTCCTCGCTCGCTTACCCGCGCGCCCCCGCGAGAGAGTTTAACCCGAGAAAGAGTAAGAGAGAGAGAGAGCAGAGAGCTACCTTTTACTCGCTCGCGCGCGATCAATTATCGTGAGCACAGCGTGCGCGCGGTTTAGGCCTCCGTTAATGTGTATCGAAAGGAGGGTCGTATAAGAATAATCCCTTTTGGATGTTTTGCCGTGACCGCGAATCGAGAGACGCGACGCTACGGGTTTTATTACAGAGTAGAAAGAGAGAGAGAGAGAGAGAGAGAGAAAGACGGCGTGGAATTAACGTTTTAGGTTGAAAGAAAGGGCGGCACGGTGCGCGAGACCCGTCATTATATATACGACGTTACTGTTTCTCGACGCGGCTATGAGAGACTTTTTGACGAGGTGAAATTTTCACTTTTAACGAAGAAAGTGGTTGCAGAGGGCCGGACTGGATTGCTACCGCAGAATGGTCGTAGAGGTGAATTTATTTAGGGCATGATGAGGCTTTTTTTTCGTTCACGTGCGCGAACTGGGAATATCTGAGTACTTCAAAGTGTGAATTAAATGTTATATATTTGTTTTTCGTAACTATTATAAATGTACTGAACAATTTTATGAATATAATTTAATTTTGTAAAAAAAACGACAAAAATACCATAATTCTTGAGAAAAATGTGCACTACATAGAAAACATTAGAACAACGAAAAAAAAAGATTGTTATTAACGTGATTAAGTTATTATAATCCAATTTAAAGATTTTTATACCCATATACGTGTATATACACACACATTATTTGTTTATTGAAACAGTGTAAAAAGAACTGACCCCCTCCTCGTTATAATTATTTTATTATTGTAATTACACACTTTACCTTCGCGCTGTTTAACTTTCCATCATCTATATTAGGGAAAAATTATAACTCTAAACTTTCATTCCATGCAAATTGCACGTCATTAAATTTTCGTTATAATTAATTTTTAACCACATTTTTCTTCTCTAACTTTTCGTCAATATTTGAATATGAAATTGCATATAATTCGCCGTGCCGCACGCATTCCGCGCGCTCGGTTAAGTAGAAAATGCAAGGTTGTGTAAGACAAAGTATTTCACTTTGATCGCTCAAACGTAAAACTGTCTCTCTCTTTCGTTCTCTCTACACTCCCGCAATCATCAATTTACTTTATACTAAAGCGTTTACATAAAGAAAGTTATCGGGCGCGGCGCACTTGGGCTTTCTCAATCACAGATAAATTGAAAAATATATACCGTTACCCAGAGATCACTCGCGTGCGTCTAATAATTGATGAAAAGTTAAGATCGGTGCATCAATCATCTTAGCTTATATATATAAATTAAAATTACACAAACCTTACATTCCCACCTCGCGCTAAAACCAAAACCACTCTCTCTCTCTCTCTCTCTCTCTCTCTCTCTCTCTCTTTCTTCACTTTTAAAATACAACATTTTCGCTCGAAAATTCCCTCGGCGCGCGTGCATAGTGAGTGCGTATAATAAAACTAAAAGTCATCCCGGGTAAACAGTGGCCACGGCGGTCGCAACTCACCGCGAACGACATTATTCCGCGTCGTTAGCGCGACATTACCCCGAGCCATACGCTGCGTTTATACGAACAATTACGAAGCGGGTAGCAGCAGCAGCAGCAGTAGTAGTGTATATCCTATATATACGTACATGCATGGTAAAACCGAACAGCCGGTTTCCCTGCCAGGCGCGCACAGCAGGACAATTACTTTAAAAATCATTGAAGCGCGCGAGAGCGAGGCGCTCGTTCCCGAAAGAGAAATTATTCTTCAACGATGTTATATACCGGTTGTGGGCAAAGGTTGCGGAAAATTGCTTGGGACGATTACACGATGGTGGGGGTGTAAAAATGAGAAATTTTGTTGCGATTCTGGTTTGTTTAATTTTGTAAAAAAAATGGCGTACAATAATGGTAATAAATTTGTGGTATACAAAGTAGTGAATTTAGTATTGGTATAATTAGTAAATTCTACTCTCTAAAGTTGAATTAGTGAAAATTGCTCCACCATTTCAATTAGTGAAAAAAACTACTAATTTATTAGTGTATATTTACTATTTCATACAGTAATTTCATAAAACTATTAATTTAATTTGTATTTTTTACTAATTTGATTAGTAGTTTACAAAAAAATACTAACCAAATCGTGAATATTTACTAATAAATTAGTAAATTTTCCACTAATTGAAATGGTGGAGCAATTTTCACTAATTCAACTTTAGAGAGTATATTTGAATATTCAATCTTTTATGGTTGCTGTAACGATTTTTGTATAGGAATCTGGAGTACATACGAAAAATTTGGAATTAGAATTTATCTTTTTTCGTGCTCATATTACATATGATCTATTCTAATCTTATATTAACAATATTAACACTTTTCTGTAAAAATATAATCTTTTTCATATATATCTAAGGACTAAATCGTATATACTAATCGATAACTAAAATATTTTTTCAAATTTTTAAAGTTCACTTGTTACAATATTTTTTTTCTTCGTGACATTAAAAGAAAATTTAAAATTGTACAAGTTACAAGATTTATGTAACCAGACTAAAAACTATGTACAGTTATTGTCAAAATCTTAAAATAAACGTATTTGATCTCTTCATAATATATTCTATTCTACTATATCTAATTAACACTAATAATTATACATAACGCGTTGCTCATATTTAACATAAATCTTTGTAAATTACACTATCTTCACACCTCGGCGCACGCTTCCCCACCTAGCACGACATCCTGGTACACTAAATTATTGCTACAACAGCCCGTCGCCCTCTCCTTTCTGTTCTCCAACCACATTACTACCTGCTTGAAATTTGGCCTACGTTCCGGTTGTCCAGCCCAGCACATATCCATAAGTTCATTTAATTCAGCTGGTGCGTCGCTCACAGCCTCAGGTCTGCCATTTTCTTCGAGAAGATGCCGCAACAGGTCGCTATCCGCTACGTGCGAGTAAGGAAAGTCGCCGAGGGTCGCGATCTCCCAGAGCACGATGCCATATGACCAAACGTCGCTCTTACTAGTAAAAGCTCGTCGACGAATGGCTTCCGGAGGCATCCAGCGGATTGGTAAGCGACGAGTGCCACCACCGTTGAGCATGTAGACGCCTTTACGTGAAAGACCAAAGTCCGAGATCTGAGAGACGGAAATATTTATGATTTTGTTTCGGTAATGTTGGTGATGTATTATTAGAATAATAGATTTGATATACTGTTAAAAGCTTTGAGATTTTATGATTTTAAAATTTTTTATTAAAAATTTATAATAAGTTTTCAAATCTTTGTTATGTAAAGTTTTATTCAGCTTTACAGTAATCATTTTCCTATATTATATCGATCATTATATACAATTATTCATGAAATCAACATATTTAATTATCGATGATGATGAAATAAATTTATCAATATTATCCAAATAAATGTATTTGAATCTTATGATTTTATTTTTATTTTTATTCAAAAAACAAGAAGAGATCTTTTTCTATTACAAATATATGACAAACAAAAAGAAGAGAACCAATAAAAAACAAAAACAACTCTCCGGAGCAACAAATCAAGCGGTGCACGCGCGTTCCTTACCTTGAGCACGAGATGCTCGTCCATTAAAACGTTCCTCGCGGCCAGGTCCCGATGTACGATGCCCTTCGCTTCGAGATGCTCCATGCCCCGGGCGATCTCGAGGGCGAAGCGCGCCATTTCCGCGTGGCTGATCATACCACCACCTTCAGTTGCTTCGAACTCGGCCACGTCCTCCGGCTTGAAGTTATTCGCGAAGAAGACCGGCGTCGTGGGCGTCGAGGGTGACAGGCTACCCAGACTCGTTGAAATGGCTAATGGTGCGTATGGTTAAAAGAAAAAAAAAGCACGTGAAGTTGAGATCGTGGTATGCATGAATTTAAATACAGGATTTATTTTGATTTGTATATGCATGGAATATTATGTTTCGTTAGTTTTGCGCTGTTGGATTGCAATAAATCAATTGCCTGTTTGGGTATACGTATATAATATATCCAGATAAGAAGTCAATTGTCAAGTTTTATGGTATTAGAAAGTTCTTGGAATTAATAATCGACATTTTAACAAATCTACTAGTTATAATTTTTATAAAATTTTCAACGAGTATAGTATATATAAAGAAAAAAATTAAGTATTACCAGCATTATATGATATAAACACAAATAGTACCATTAATACCGAAGTAGATAAAAAGTTCTTTTTTTTCCATAAAGTGTTTGATAACAAGATAAACAAATATAGCTACCGCATATCTGATGATTCAAACGTATATTGTGCAAAATATTTTAATAAAATAGATTTTTTTAACAATAAATCATTTAATTACAAAATTATCTAAGCTTCTTCCTTTACTTATCTATACTTATTTATACTTCCATTCATGAGCATATCAACTAATACGAAAACTACTTAACCATATGCACCGGATACTCACTCTTGGCACTATTGACACCAGGACTCTCCAGCGCGCTACCACACTGACTTTCACAGCAAACTTCAGCACATCCACCGTCGCGCATCCTATGCAGATAGCCGAGAAGATCGCCACTAGGCATATACTCGAGGACGAGGCAGACTGGATTGCAAGGTAGCGTACAACAGCCGATCAGACTTACAAGGTGCGGGTGTGAGCCAGCGATTTTCGTAATCGCGATCTCCTCGAGCAGTTGCTGGCGGACTTCTGTATGGAAAGAAGGAGAAACAGTAGCTTTATTCTGTATATATAGATAAAAATGAAATTATGTTATTTGGATGTAGGTATAGCAAAAGTGAATATTTGCAAGGAATAAAAGTAGAAAATGGCCATTTTTTAACTGGACATTTTTCTTCTTTAAAGGACGATAAATGATTCATCTCCACGCTTCAATGTGTAAAGTAAAAAAGTTGTTAGATGTTTGAATTGGGAATCCGATCCGATCTGGAGAATCACTGGGATAGGCTTGAGTAAACTTGCGCAAAATCACTCTTAGATAATTCGAAAACGTAACGACTATATCAAGAGGTTAAATAATCGCTGGTTTTGCGTGACAATGCATTCGATATAGGCCAACAGAAGTTGAACGATCCAATTAAAAGCTGCGCGGCGATCACCAATTGCGAAATTTTTACGATAAATACGTTAAAATATGATTTTCAATTAGCAAATGAGAGCAATTTGTCTTTCGAAGCGCCGTATAACACTGACAAATATCCGTAACAGTAAATATCTTTAAAGAGCCTATAATAAAGCCAATTAAACTCGAAAGCAAATTTAATAAAATTTATAACCGAATAAAAGCGTACAATGTATCTTCTCTTACCGCCTGATTGTAACGACCAAAAGTCGCGTAGCGTCGCCAATTGCACGAACGACACGAAATTAATATAAAATAACACCACCGTATAATATACGAAACAACAAACGTATAATATAAATACATATACACGGCGACCATTAAACCTCTAATTACACATCGCAACGTCTTACCACTATCGTATCATCAATTCCCATCACCTACCGAAATCTCCCTAATTTTTCAGCACTCCGATAAAAAAAATTACACCTCTCTCTCGAAAAACACACACAGACGGCAATAATAAAAAAAAAAAAAGAATCCCCGCATTTACCTAATTGCACTCGTGCTGAGTCGGAGCTCGTCAGGGACATTTTCACGGCGACTGGCGTTCCTCCTGCTGCTGTTCCTTCCTTCTTCTTCTTCTCCTCCTGCTCAAGATGGGCAAGATAAACTCGACCGAATTGGCCCTGGCCAAGCTCGCGTTCAAGTCTCAGTCTGCGATACGGTATCTCGTGCGCGTCCGCGAGATCCTTGCGTTTGGCTTCCTGCAGCACATGGAATGAAAAGAAGGAGAGAAAGAGTGAGAGAGAGTCGTAAAAAAGAGGACGCGAGAGAGAGAGAGAGAGAGAGAAAAGTTTGTGTTATGCGAGAAGGTTGTGAAAAAAATGCAGTGGCGTGAGGTGTAGGGTGAGATTAATTCCAGAGAGCTGGTAAAAGAGTTTTTATATGGTTCTTGAATGTTGTTGTTGGGACAGAGACTAGGGTAGTTTTAAATGTTTCGGTGTTCTGAGTATTTGTGAAGGTATTTTAAAGGTGCGGAGACGAGGGTGAAGTGGATGATATGATTATTACCTCGATCTCCTGGTCAACGTATAAAATGTTATGATTCTTCAAAAGAGCTTCGATCTTCGGGTTTTGCAAAACCGAAGCCAGCGGCCTATAAAATATCAATAAAAAAATTCGTTAAAAATTATCATTATTATAAATTCACCATATATTAATTGAATTCTTTTGATCATCGCACATTCTCTGCATACTAACTTTGGCGATCTGCGGTCCAACGAAAGCGCCTTATAATCTCGATGCTTCCTTACGTACCCAATAATACTAAAAATACCGCTCGACAATAAAAACAGCGCCACCAAACCTGTCAATACCATAGCCTGTAAACCCACAAAATACGCTATTTTTTATAAGCCAAAATTAAAATTGATATACGAAATTCTATATATATATATGGGCAGTTCTCAGGTGAATCGAGAGGTCAAAATTTTTTTTTTCTTTTAAAATCACCTAAATCGC
>JAWWEQ010037041.1:0-19841 GCA_035583055.1 Torymus tubicola
TAAAAAAATTATTTGATGTAATTTATCAATTCTCTTTGAGAAAGCATTCTGCTAAAGCAGTTAGCAGCGGTTTTTTTAATGCAAAAATGCGTATAGGCAATATACCCATAGTTTTTTATAATGTAAAAATGCGTATAGGTCTGGTATCTATAACGCGCAATTTGTTTAAAACAAAGGTTTTCCTTGAAATTTAGCCTGATACCAGGTAATTTCTGTAAATTAAAAAAATATTTATGGCAAAATAGGTCTGGTACCTATAACGCGCAATTTGTTTGAAATAAAGGTTTGCCTTAAAATTTAGCCTGATACGTATACTAGGTAATTTCTCCATTTTTGCAATCAGTAATATATTTTAATTATTTCTAGTTAGTGCATGTATTATTGTTGTATATTTTTATTCTTTGTAGTTAGTGCATATATCATTGTTCTATATTTTCACTCTTTGCAGTTAGTGCATGTATTACAGTCGTATACTTCAGTAGTCTGTAGTACTTTTTAGTACTAACAAATGTTAAATAAAAAAACAAGAGAAAAAAAAAGAAAAAAAAGAAAAATCTGGATATGCAGAATGTGAATAAAATTTAAAGAAAATAAACCAATAGACAAATACAGAAATATGAAAAATTTTAATTAATTTATTGAATAATGCAAATAACTATAATAATGAATAATATTTAAAAAATAATGTTATGTAGTTAGTGTGTGTATTACAGTTAGAGGTGCAAAATGACCAGTCTTTTTTTATAAGTCAATTGACTTTAAAAAAGATGGTAAATGACGAAAATGACCGTCCGATCATTTTTTTTACAATTTTTGAATGTAAAAAGAGCGTATTTTTTTAAACGGTCACAAAATATTCTTTTATTTCAAATAAATTATTAACAATTTGTATAAGAAATAAATCTTCTTTCTTCACCTATATAGGTGAAAAACGACCGTATTTTTTTTTTTTTTTTTTTTTTTTTTGAACGATCACAAAATGTTGTCATTTTTATATAAAAATATATAAATATAAAATTAATTAAATGGAGAGGATGTTTTCAATTTTAATTTGGCCATTATTTGATAGCAGTTTATTTAAATGTTTAAGTTGGTCGCAGCATATGAATAAGTGTTTTCCAATACTCACTCTCCATTAGAGTTACCATTAGAGGTAGAGGACAGCCTAGCAAAAATAAGTAGTTCAAATTAATGTAATAAGAGTATAACATATTATATAATATGATGAAAAATCAGATATCTTCACCTATATAGGTGCAAAAAGACCGTCTTTTTTTTGTCGTTTACAAAAAATGGCTTTTTTTGAACTTCAGGAATTAATTTGTGGCAGCTCCGCTTGCTTCGCTCCTCAGCCACTAGAGCTCGCACCTACCTTACAAAACCTGCAAGCGGCAGGAAGGCCCAGCGGTTAGTATATATGCTACCGCAAGAGACAACAGAGACATCCACCGCGTCTAAGGCACGGGTTACCATCAGCCTTACTGATGAGTCCAAGATGGTAACCCGAGGACGAAACGCACTACCTTACCGACCAAGCACATCTCACTCTCATCAACCTTCCCACATCATCCGTTCACCTCCCCCGGGTTGCAGCCCGTAGCTCCCCGGGGGGTACCGTGACAAATTCACTTCATTAATTTGTGACTAAATCGTCACAAAATTAGCTCTGGTCATCGGACGGTCAATTGACCGCGTCAGGACCGTCTTTCTTTCTGACCGGGTCAGTTTTCACCTCTAATTACAATCGTATAAATCAGCAGTCTTTAGTACTTTTTAGTACTAACAGAATTTACAAAAAAAAAAACAAAAAAAATGGATATATAGAACGTGAATAACATAAAAAAATAAACCAATGGACAACAGATTTTAATTAATTTACTGAATAATGTAAATAACTATAATAATAGATAATATTTAAAAAATAATGTTATGTAGTTAGTGCATGTAATGTATCGTACATCAGTACTCTGTGGTATTAAAACAGTTAAATCACATAAAAAGTACTGTGTTCGAATTAAAAAAACAATGAAAATATTTCAAATTATTTTTCGGATTTGGTTACGACTTTGAGGTTAGAGTGGCATAAAATAAATATGTTGTTCATAGTGAGTATTTTCTTGAACCAAACTCTCTGGAGAATCAAATTTATAGCGCCATCTACTGTACAATATATAAAACTTTGCTCCATCTATTTACCGACAGAGTTTTATACAAGTTTTGTTAAGTATCACATGGCCTTAATAGAAAAGTCTATTGCGTTTATACTAAATTAAGTGTTGTGTTAGTAAAAGATAATCTAGCATTTATTTTAGCAGATCATTTAATCTTTATAATAAAAGACATGAGTTTTGATAAAGACTGTCGCGAAATTTGAAAAAAATAAACTTTATGGTACAACATAGAAAAAAAAACGCATTCAGTACACTGAGAAAAAAAAACGTTAGTAATGTTAACTATATTGTATAGTAAAATTGAATATAGCTGTCTTCTCTGTATTTTTTAATCAGATAAAGTATAATATGTTAACGATAAATATATCGATATAGTTTCAACAGCTATAAATTATAGTAACTAAATTTTTGTACGGCAAGCAACATTTTATGGGATATTGAACTTTACGTAATAATTTAAATTGTACTATGTGAAAAAACAGTTTTTACCATATTTTTATTCTTGATTTAACAATACTACATAGTTTAGAATTAAAAAGCCTTGTATCAAAATTAGCAGTAGTTATGGTAACAATTAACAGAAATAATAGTATCCGTTCCCGAATTTATTGTCGTAGTCATATAAAACCATATTTTTTCAAGTAAGTATTGCTATATTATATAATAAACGTTAATACTTTACATAGTTTATATCGATAAGCACAACATATTAACATTTGCGTCCTTTATAAGTGAAAAAAATTTACCAATAATGCTAATCGATTTTTCAGGAATCTATATCGATCTCCTGTAGGTTTGATTATATCCTCAAATTCCTTATCAGAGAGCTGCAGTAATGCATCCATGTCGATGCATTCATCTTTACAAATATATTTTTAATTGATACGTATTTCTATAAATTTTATAGGTGTGAATGTATAACTTACCTTGAAATTATTTTTCATGTTGCAAAAGATTCCATTCACTCAAATATCTTTTAACGTCACTCATTTTTCTTATAAATACACACACGCCTTTGCCTCTCGACTACGCGATGCTTTCTGCGCGTTAGGGCTACCTGTATATATTTCATGAGTATATATTTCATGGGTATTAATCGAAACATCTAATCTGGATATATAAACAATGAAAAAATAGAATGAAAAAAATTTCTTTTACGTTAAAAATAGTTGTTAATAATACAATAAAATTTTAATGTTCATACATCAAATAATATGTTGTATAGTGTAAATAATAATTTAAAAAATTCAATAAACTATAATTTTTTGTTAAATTTACTAAAAAATATAGTGCGATTTTGTCACTACTAATATTTATAGTAAATACGAACTAATTTTAAAGTTGCTTGTACTTGATAAATATAGCAAAAATTTACTATAAATATTTAGGAAACTTAATCTTTATTATTATGTTAAAAGAACTTAAAAATTTATTCAAAATTACTATTTTTAATTAACAGAAAGAGCTAATTTATTTTTATTAAAATTTACTATATATATTATATCTAATTTAACCATTTTATTTTAACTAATTTTCTAATAAAATGTAGCTATTTCTACTAAATCGTATTTTACTATGCTTTATAGTAACTATTACTAATGACTTTTTTTTTCAGTGCAGATTAAAGCGTTAGCTTGAAATACAGAAGACTCCAAATTGTTTGCGCCAATCAGCACCCAACAAACTCGAAATATTACTCTATAGCTTATCGTCGATGCATTTTCTTGGTACTGGGAACGCTACTTGGTCGTCATCGCGTTACCCTCGTCGATCTACCCTCGATCTTGATCTCGATCTTGATCGAGATGCCAAAAGATATCCCTTTAATTATCAAGTCATCATCTACTGAATGAACAACTTTACAAACTGTCCTTCGGAAAGTCAAAGTTTAAGAGTTTCTCTCTCTCTCTCTCTCTCTTGCTTGTCCAGAAAACCGTTCAAGATTCTCAACAAACGGTGTGCAAACTCGTTTCGAGACGATTAATATCCGTTACATAACATACTATCTAATTTGGAAACTATAGTATAAAATTTAGTTTTATATGTATTTTGTGAAAATATGTAGAATCCTACAGAGTATTTTCATAATTCTACTTATAAATGGAAGTAGTGATTAAACAGAGTTATGGTGACTAATTATTACGAATTTCTGATCCCGATACTCATGGTACACAAAACACGCGGACACAAACACACACACACACACACACACATGTAAATATTTGTATTTCCATTTTCTCTCGAATGCACTGTATACGCCATCGCTAATTAGAACCGATATTAAGCATACAAGTAGCGTGACGTCAAACAAATATTAAACCATGACCGATCATTATGAAATTGGTTCCGTCTAAATATATCGCATGTGGAGAGGATTTTCATAATAAAATAACGCTCTCCCGAGTAGCGGTCGTGCCTAACTATCGTCAGCGTGCGGTTAACGAAAAACAACTAAAGTAGTTAGATAAAAATAACCGTGACAATCACGTAAAAATTATGAGAAATTCGCTGTAATTTTTACCAGGCTGTCAAGGTAATTATGTTCTATGGCTTCAATTGTTCTAGATTTACGAAACTATTACTGTATTTTTTACGTTATACGTCTCTCCATGTATTTTGTAAAAAAGCACTTTCAATTTTTGTCCACTACGAGGGCTTTATTGTACAGTTTAAAATATTTATTAACAAACTACCTTGAAAATTTTGTTAAGTTATCGCATAATATAAAGAGACAAACCTATATGAACAAGTCAATTGCAAATACATGTATTGTTGAACTCTACATATTTAGCCAACTTATAGGATATGCATACAAAGATAACTTAGAAGCAGATCGCTAACCGAGGTGTTTCTAACACGCATGTTTAGTGTTAATGACATTCTTGCAGGAAGCGTCTTTTAATCAACTTTTTATCAGTTGCATTCGAGAGTAGAGATCTGAAAAGTCGCACTTCGTACACCTTATATCAATGACGCGGCGACGCACGACAAGAAACAGTCTCGGATAAGATCACGTCACATGTCGCGGGTCGAAGGATGTTTTCCCTTTTTCGGCGACTACTCGCTGATTGTTTCTATCGGATTTGTAGATCGAAGTCAAGATTTAATCAATATCAAGATAAAAACGTGATAAAATACTACTAAAAAACGATATACTATCTAGTAAATTAAAGTATCATACGATCTCCAATCTCGCAGCAATTAGCACAGTGCCACATTTAAAATGATAATTAGTTTACAGTAAATGAACGTGATTGAACTGTCGTACAGATTCGTCAATGATCTATAAATTCCTTTTAGTATATGTATAACAAATAAGCATAAGGATTGAAAATAACTATTAGTGAAAGTAGGTATGTCGCCGTTCAATCCAGCTTGTGGCATTGATCAGGGCCATGAATTTAAAAAATATCATTACATAATCTGATATTACGTTACAACATTAATATATCAAATTTAAATGATCAGTAATCAGTATTCTTAAGCCATTCTTAAGTTTCCAACACGTAATTTTATATTGCATCCGAATTCCATACTATACGTAAATAATATTACGTTTAATAAGTTTTAAGAAATATTAATAATATATATTTTTTTAATGTAATACCAAACTTTACACTTACTATTTAATATTGTATCCTAAATAGTGCTGGATTAAATTTGTTATCGGAATAGTAAAACTGCTTTCATTGATTAATGCTTGCTCATTTAATTGGTCTACATAGAGTAAGTGCCAAAATCGAATGTTTTAATTTTGAAAATTGAATTCTTGAGTTCAGTATTTAAAACTGTAGAATTAAAATAGTATAAAAAAGTTTCATTAACTTATTTATTAAACTTACCTTATTATCTTATAATTTAAACTGATTGAAACGAATTTTTAAACTAAAACTTGATCACGTTCTTAACCTCAAAAACGAAAAATAAATAATAAATAATACGTGCGAAGCGCGTTGAATGTAGTAGCTAGTTAAAATAAAAATTATCATTGTAAAATAAATCCGGTATACAAGTCACGTATAACCTATAAATATTATTTGATCTAAATTATTCGTAAGCAAAAGAATGAATCACATATTATTTATTTGTTTATAAAAGCTATTTTGATCTGATTTTGTAAATGACAAAAATTTACTATGATATAAGCTGTAAAAAACGTAAAAACGAACTTCGCGTACGTATATATATCTGACTTAGTCGCATATATATAAAAACAAAACAAAATCCTCATGTTTATAACAATGACGTAATTAACAATCACAAGTAATCTGGCCAAGTATATAAGTGCTCTTGAGACTCGAATTTCTACGACCAATCAGCTACGCCCAACTACGCTTTCTGGATATAATATGCTAGACTGTATCAAGACGAGTGTATCGCATATCACCTGGCCATGCGTATGGCCGCGAAAATTTTCGCATGGCGGGAACGAGAGTAAGTGAGAGAGAAAGAGAGAGAGAGAGCGGCAGCCGCACAACTACCTCTTACTCCCCCACTATACGGCGACTTTGCCGCCGCGTGTGTCTGCTAAGGGGGGCGAGAAACTTTGTCGACTAAACTCGCACATATAGACGCAGTGCGCTGTTTCTTTGACGAGAACGCATTTTTCGACGAGGAGCGCGCCGGTTCGCGCCTCTTATATACTGCTTAATTGAACTGTTCGTTCACTGTTCGTGTGTTTGTGCAAGTGCCTTCGGCTACGACGGATTCGCAGGATGGCGGAGAAAAGGTCCAGGTTCCTGCAGTACATGGCGGCGTCGACAGGTAGGTTCGATCAGGTTTGGGGCGATGCCGGAAGGCTGCTCACTTGCATCAAATTAGAGATGCTTTCGAGAAGGCACTACGGGGGAAAGTATTTTTTAAATTGTATTTGTTTTGTATATTTATCTGCTGATGGTATTAGATTATTGATAATTTAATTATGATGATGGTCCAGACATTGAAGAAGCAAAAAAACATCTCTCCAAATTCAACCGAATGAAAATTTTACTCGATGTGTGATCAGTTTAGTCACTTATTAATAAGTGATTGCATTTTCACTTTTCGAATGCGCGAAATCTTTAGTTTTTTTCCTTGTGTAAGTAAGTGGGGGCGTTACTTATTTTAATAATGATTCTAACAAAAATAAACTTAGTAAAGGACTGATCTTGCTTGTATACATATAATACCTAAGTTTTTACATAATCACATGGAAATGCTTGGTGAGATATGTAGCCTATATATGCCCTAATCCCATCAATGTGAGATTAGTGAGAAAATAAAGCTCTATATAAATCAATTTATTATTGTAAATAGTTCTGGAAGATCTCCCAAATCTGTTGAGAATTGCGATTTGAGATCTGCTTGAGCACTAATCTATAGCAATAACGTACAAAATAAAAAACGTTATGTTTCTACTAGTATATAACCGTTCGTTATAAGCATCAAAAAGTGCATGAATATAATTTCGTAAATTTACTTACGTATTATAGTAATTATATAATAATGGTATTCACTTATAATATCTTAAATTTTCACTTAAGGGATAAATGCACTTTGACTTCACCGATAAATTGTCGTTAATTTATGAAATAAATGAGAAATTCATACTAATTCAAAACATGAAAAAAATTTTACTCGTAAAATAAGTGATAATAGTTTTTACTTGTCAAATAAATGAATATCAACACAAGTAAAATAAGAAAATTCTTTATCGTAAATTCCAATAGTTTTCAGGAGTACATTTAATAATTTACGGTCTTCTTTTTAAAAAGCTACTATAACTTATAAAGAAATAAACTTTTGTTGTAATCAATATTTATAAAAAAAGGTTATCACTTACATACTAATTTTCCAAAAATATTATACCAAAAAACTAATATTTTTATATAATAAGATCAGAAAGCTCTTATTAAATTAGACTATAATAACGATTTACTCTGTTTTACAAAAATTATTTGTATTATTACAAGTGTTTTTTATTTAAATTCATAATTGTAATATTATTATTCATGTATTATTACTACATTATTTTCTCTATACTTTTAATTTCTGTTTATTTTCTTTTTACATTAACAAATAATTAATGTTCATAGCCTTCTCAGTATTTTAACGATTTTTTGTATTTACTTTGTATTATAAACAATTTCATATAGTAGAAAAGGACTTTTTTATTTAACTAGCAGTGTCAGTGCACGCTGCGCGCGCTCTATCGTGGGCCAATCAAATTTTACATGTTTATTTCAAATCGACCAATCGCAATCATTAGAGGTGACAATCTTAAGTCCATCTCTTTTTTGTATAGGATTACGTATATAGTCAGTAAAATCAAAAAATTTCACAAATCAAAAGTTAAATACTACATTATTCTCGAAATAATAAAGGAAAATTGTTGCTTCACACTAGTGTAACAACCAGAAAAAATATATCGATAATTATATTTTATTAATATAACATACAGTGGATAATAAAGTTTTTACATCTACATATTGTTGAATGTAGAGGCCCAAATTTAGCATTTCGATGATTTAGCGATCCTAAAGTGCCTGATTCTCACGTGCTTATCGTGCATAAATAATCAATTTTCGCACACTATAGGTTCAAAGAGTACATGTAATTTTGAAATTTTCTACAAGTTAGACATTTAACTCCATACATTCAAATGAAATCAGATTTTTTATAAATTAAGAGTTATAAAAATTATCTAAATATTGATTGTCAACTAAAAACATTTTATTAACATTTTTATTTATACGATCCATCCCATCAATACGATAAATGACAATCGTGTGTTATTCTATTTCATAATAAGAATCGCACTCCTTATCCCACAAGAATGCTAAGCTAATCCTGTAATTGTTTCTGGATAAGTTTATCGATACATTCCAGTATCAAGTATGCAGCGATTCTGTAACGCGATGTGTTTGTAAATCGCTTTTTTTACACTAATCGTGTTGTGTTATCCACTTATTCAGCGAATTACCTTCCGCGAGTCTTAATCGTATCTCACCCGAAGAGAAAAATCAGCACGCGCTTCCCACGCGACGTGTCTTTCGAATGCCAAGTGTATCTCCCGACCATAAATACAATCGATTTTATCGGAATACTATAAAATATGTACACGTCAGATGTACAGACCCGTTACTTATGCACATTTCATATTTCATTTTTTCATATATGGAAAGTCCTTATCGAATCGAATATTTTATTAAATAACTATAGTCGAGAATCATCGTGAACTGCATTGACTCTTTCCTTCAGAGTTGTGGAAAATTTCCAGATTTTTTTTCGTTGTCTTGAATCGCAGAGACAATTTAAAAAAAATGTCCGTTATTATCTTGAAAAAGATATTAATGAAATCAATACCGCACCTGATTATTACATATTACGCACATGATTTACATTTTATATAATTGAAGTATATACTCTCGTAGAATTATCTTTGTGACTTACGGTATATTAATTATAATTGTGCATTTTAACGAGTTTGACTTCAAGCAAACGGGAAAATTAATGTAAATCTTCAGTGAAATAAAATTTAACCTTCACTTGGAAACTGTTGTAGCATAAAATCTAATGCTAATTTATCAATAAAATTCAGCTCAGAACACTACATCAATAACTACTGCTATTACATTTTTTAAAATAAGAAGGAAGTCAATGAATTTTTAAAAACTTCTTAGAATATTTATGATTTTAGAGCTACAGCTTATCTAACAGAAATCTCTTACTCCATTAAAGTCCAACTAAAATCACTGATTGCATTGCATACCTCAATAGAACTGTGTTTCCAATAAAAAGAAAACAAAAAAAAAACGCGACAATCATTAGAATTCATTGAGTAAATCAAGACTCAATCATTCAATCCATCTGTCCTATGCCAATCCCTTCGTCGAAATGATGGCAATTCAATTATTCACTTCTGTTTATACTGTTGCAGGTAATCTCAACATCGTCGCCTGTGGTGCTATACTCGGCTGGACGAGTCCGATTCTGCCAAAACTCGCGGAGGATCCGCCCGTCTGGGACAATCAGCTGCTACGCCCAATAACGAAGGATGAGGGCTCGTGGATCGGTTCGCTTGTGCCCCTTGGCGTTATGTTTGGTAGTATTATCTCTGGCTACCTCGGCGAATGGTACGAAACACGCGCTCACTCTGCTTTCATTACGTGAATTTTTAATCAAAAGTGAAACTCAACGTTATTCTGCAATGATATTGAATGTGTCTCTCGCCTAGTTTTCGGATATTTTAAAGTTAATATCCACGCGAATGTTTAAATTAGTTTAAAACAGTAATCAATTTTAATACTCATATATAGAGACCCGGAAAACTTTACTAAAATGATTTGGTAATCAAGTCTGCTCATTAAATGAGTGTAACTAAAATTAGAGTGTTTACTGGAGTATTTTAAAAAGTTATAATCTGTTGATAATTTTTTTGGTACGTGACATGCGATTGTCTGCTGTATAAGAAATTAATACGTTTTCTTTCGCAATAATATTTTCTCTTTTTAAGTTATTGAGGATTTTCTTGACGGTTGCACTTCTAGATGTATATTTCAAGGTCTATTCCTTGACGTACATAAAACATTTTTCAACGAGATCATTTTCTCTTTAAAGGCTATAAAACGAAATAGTTTTATAATAAGGAAACTAAAATACATGATAATTTATATTTTCAATTTATTTCAACGTTTATCAGTACGATGAAACTAAAAAAACTATGATTCATATCTTTATAACTTTCAAACAATACAAATCAAACTTGTTGATAAGACATAATTATTATGAATTTGTTATCATACCGTTATTTACTAAATATATATCAGTACAAACATTATTATTTTACACAAATCTAGAAAACTTTAAAATACAAATCTAAGAAGTAAAAACAGTAAACAATAGCAGTGACGCTTGATCGTTATTAACAGCTTTTAAAAATTACGTTATATTTTTTACTTTAATATGAACTTAAAAATTATAAGGTTCAACATAAAACATTTAACTTGGCTTACAAAATATAATTTGAATTTTAAGGTTCATTTATTTATAATCTTACGTTTACGAATAATTAAAAATAAATAAAGCTAATACCAAATAAGCGATATTTATAAACTTATCATAAAAACGATTAGAGAAGCTCGCCTTGTAATTCTTAAAATAGTCGATAATTAAAAAAATTTTGTTTTCTACCTTCAAGTCCATCATAATCATCAATAACAGACGACACACCAAAATTTATTTTGGTTCACTGATAATACTGTGAGCATATCAAACGATTACATAAGTATACATATATATTATTTTGACGCTGCAGGTTGGGCCGGAAGCGCTCGCTGTTGATGAGCACGTTCCCGTTCATCGTCGGCTGGATCCTCGTCGGTACGGCCAAGCACATCATCCAGATGTACGCGGGCAGGCTCGTTCTCGGCATGGCCGTTGCTGTCCCCTTCACCGTCCTGCCTATGTACATAGGCGAAATATCCGAAGCGAGTTTCTACCAGAGGCATTATAGTGCTGGCTATTGAGGTACTCACGGGAGACAGAGTCACTCGATTGGAGAGGATTTAAAACAAAACAAAAAGAAAAAAGTGATAGGTCAAACCTGTGGTTGAAATAAAAATTTTTTAATTGCTTGTATTTGAATGGTGGTACATATAGAGTAGACGTCAAAATCTAATATGTTTGAACTATCAAGCTCGAAATTTTGAGTATTTAAAACTGAGTAATTATAATGATAGGTATAAGAAAATTTTCATACTTTTATATTTATAAAAAATTTAATTAGTATATAGAAGTTTAGATAACGCTGATGTCAGGTACATTCGTGCAGATATTTATTCATTTTTTAGAACAATAACGAATTTCATATGCATTTGCGCCATGAAAGTTAAATATGAAAAAGATACTTTTAAATAAAAAATATCTATATTTAGACAAAAGGATAGTTACATATATTGTACACGTACAAAAGATGAAACCGTCTAAGGAAAGTCGAGAATTATTGAGTCTGTTTTGTAGATATTATAACGTTCTGACATTATTGTTAGTTTCAAGACAAGTTAATTAAACAAAAAACATTGTCTTGGTACGCGTCTAAATATTTAAATATTTTGGTCATGTTTCAAAACACAATCAGATACCAATTACAATGTCATAACTGTTGGAACTTTATATTATCCGTTTATGCATATATATTATTAATTAAAATTTATGGGTGAAATCAATGAAAATATGATATTTATTCAAAATACATAATTATGAAGTTAAGGACACATAATCTATGTACTGCAAAGTATCTACTTTTTACAAAATTTTATTACAGTTATTTTTAATTGTATATTAATTTATTTATAAATTTTAAACATTTCTATACCAAAAAAAGTTAGCCACTACAAAAAATAAAATGTATAGGAAAAAAATATTTAACTTTACTAAAGACTGCAATAACGGCAATACTTTATTTTAACTTTGTAGATTAGAGTCCAATTCGCCCACGATATAAAAGTAATCATACTTTAAAAAATACACATATAATGAGAGAATGAGATAACACGCTTCCTTTATTCCCGAACAAAAAGAAAAAGAAAAAAACAACTACTCGTGACTCTGTCCCCACGTTCACCGTAAATCTTACGAGTCTAACAATCAACCCTTTCTCACTTCCCAACAGCCAGCAATTCGAGGCTCCCTGGGCTCCTTTCTGCAGCTCTTCATCACCTTCGGCTTTCTCTTCTCGTACTCCGTTGGCCCCTACGTCTCTTTTACGACGTTCTGGCTACTCTGCGCGGCGCTACATCTTGGCTTCTTTCTCTGCTTCATGTTCATGCCGGAATCCCCGTACTTCCTGCTGAGCAAAGGCCGTGAGGCCGAGGCTATGGACGCCCTGGCTAGGTTTCGCGGCTGCAGTCACGTTGGCGTGCAAAAGGAGCTCGAGGAGATGCAGGTACGGTGATAATGATTTTTTTGCTCGCATTGTTTATAGGACAATTTGTATTGCGCAACGCTACGGTCCGATTTTCACGGATTTATCGCTTTAATTAAGTTGTTTTTGTTTGCTGGACTGAGGCGTAACAATAGCCAGTGTATATGAATAGTAGTAGCCAAGTTAATGAGCCAGGAAATAGGAACTGCGCTCGAGACTTGGTGAGCGAGGCGTTTTTTGCGAGGGACGCGCAGGATCGGTTGCTGTGAATAATCGGATAATTGATGACGCGAAGTGTGAATTTCACTGGTTGACACAGTGAAGTGCAACCTTGTCATAAATTTTCTAATTCCTTGGACAAGTTATAAAAATAATGAAGTTGAAATCCAGGCAATTATTAATGTAATTAAAATAATGCCGGTATTTTTAATTGTTTTATACCTTAGTAGAAAATTAACCAATACGTTTTAATTCAATTAATAATGGTTAATGTGTTAATTAAACAGAAAACTTAAAAAAAAAATTTAAATATGACAATAACATAATGTGCTTAAAAGTATTATTTTTGTCTAATGGTCACGCCAAAATTTACTCTGAATTGGTATATAATCCAATTAAGGGTACGAGAATATTATTTGCACCTGGAAAAAATATATCAAGCAAATTAAGTGTAACTTTTGTTAAAATGTTTATAATTTTTTTTAATTATATCGACAGTTTTAGTAAAGTACATCCACTATACCTCTATTAAAGTACACTACATCAATATTTTATATTATGTTATATACGTATCTGATCGAACCGCAAAAGCAATTATAACATCGGTTTATTAAATTTACATTTGTATACTTCTATACTTACTGTAAATTCACTTTTAAGATACTTCTTCCCAAAATTTATATTATTAACAATACCATTAAAATCTGTTTCATCTATTTAAGAATATAAATGTCACGATTTAATTACTTCTTTTAATACATTTTCTCCAATAAAAACTATTCTCGGAAGACAATTGTTTGACAAAACGAAAATTAGTTTATAAAAGACATTATTGCCAGAAATTTTAATCCCTTCTTAAAAAAGAGATACGAGAAAAGTGAAGCCGATCTTTAAAAAGCCGCTATATTTTGAATTAAATCTTAAATTTTGAAAGTTTTAAATGATAATAAATATTTATATATTAAAATAATATTGTCATTAAGTTTTGTTGTATTTATTATCAATATTTTACTATAACATGATTATATGTATAAGAATTAATGTGTATTCAATCAATGTTTTAAGTGTAAAATAACGGAAGATAAAGGAATTGAGTAAATCTAGTGCTTAAAAAAAATCAAAGCCAGATCTCTTTAATTACTTCGGTTCGTCATAATTTCACACCTGTTTACGACGTTACACTATAGCTATTTAGATTAACGATCTTGGGGAATTCTAAGTGCTGCACAGGATGCGGTTTACGTTCTATGATTCGATTATTATAAAGCGGTTTTGTACCAGACAAAGTAGTTGATGGGACCATTAAGCAAGAACATAAGTGCATCGTCATTCTCATATACGGTATTGTTACAAAAGCAATATTTACCCTACGTGATGATAGATTTCGTATTGTACAGAGTCTGAAACTATTATTAAATCTTATATAACCACAAAATCATCACACGAGTATAATTAAATTGCAATTTTGAAAACCGATTGTTTGAATTTTCCTTCGATTAATTGGAGAATTTCAAACTCACATGATTCTCATCGGTTTCACCTTTTTTCCATTCCTAACAATCGTAAGTCTCCTGTAATTACTATAAAAATTCTTTTACAAAATAATTGTCATCAGAAATGACAAAAAAATAGAATTAACTACCGATTCAAAAAAAAAAAAAATTTCCAGGTAGAAATCGAAGAATCGTATCGTGTAAAAGCGAGCTGGAATGACGTGTTCAGAGTCAAAGTGAATCGGAAGGCCATCCTGCTGACAAGTATTCTGATGTCCTTCCAGGAGTTCATGGGCATCGACGTTGTCCTCTTCTACGTCGAAGACATTTTCGTCGATGCCGGAACCAAGGACACGGCCGTTTCCGCCATTATCATCGGCGCCGTGCAAATGGTCTCGTCCGTAGTGACACCCGCCATCGTCGACAAGTCCGGCCGGAAGATCTTGCTCATTTTGTCGAGTATAGGAAGCGGAATCACCGTTGTATGTATTTTGCCTTTTAATGCTTTTTCAAGTGTAGGCTGTTATAAGAGAGTGTGTGTGTGTGTGTATTTACGTGAATTATAAGCATTTGCTATATTTAGTATTTTGCGTTTTATAAATATATTTTCAATGAAAATTTACATAGCTGCAAAATAATCATAAGAAAGTCATAAGAATTTATGAACTCTATATATATATTTTTAAGTATAAAAATGCCATATTGGTTATTAATTATTCGAATAATAGAAATATAAAGGAAATGAATTTTCATATTAATACATAAAATATTTCGTCATAAATTAAAAAAAAATTAATTTAGATTATATTTTCTGCTTACACAAGATACTAATAAAGTCCCTTTTTTTACTTATCATATTATATTTCACCAATTCAACACATTGCTGTGAACTCAATTTTCACAATTTTCGCATCTTCTCCATCTAAAACTGCATCTTCTTTCAACAAAACCAGGAAACATGTTCAGATTTTTAACTAGTTCTTTATATAACTTTCTCTGTTTTTTATTTTTACGTCGGTTTATTTTTTATGTTTGGTTATTTACAATTTCGTCGGATTTAAAAAAATTGTGTCCATTTTCAGCGATTAAATGGACCCTTCGATCGAATTTTTAACCATTTTCATACGGTATCTTTGATTGCTTGTAACTTCTTGAAAAATTAATATTTTTTAACGAATCCGAGCTTAAATTTTAGCTTTTACTGTCTATTTTTATAATCTGCTTATATGGCACTCAATAGAAGAGACATAATTTTTTAACGGAATAGAGCATATTTGAAATTTAAAAGTAACACCAAAAATATATACCATCGAATCGGTCTCGGAAATATTTTTTTTTACATTCAAGGCTTAAAGAAGAAGCAAAACTTTGTTTTTTAGATGTGTCTTAAAAATTAAATTCCTTTTTCGATCTTCATTACTCAGAAAAAAACGTCAAATTTCTATCATTTTTTTCAATTCTAAGTTGACTTAAAACTGTCACCAAAAAAGTAAGTCCTTGAATCGAGCTTGTTCATATTATTTTTCACATTCGGAATAATTAAAAGAACATGAAAAAGTTTGTTTGATAAGTGTGCCCTTGTAAAAAAAAATTTTAACTTTTTCGTCAACGTAAAAAGGAAATAAATAGTGGAATAGCTCATATTAGTCAGTTTTTCACCTACACGATAATTATAGAAAAATTTCGGATCATATTAGTTTAGTTCCTATTCCTATATCTATCAATATTATATCACAATTACTTTTGTACTTGATGTTATATGTAAAATGAAAAAAAATTTCAGCCAAAACAAATGATTAAAAAATCTCTTTTTCAGGGTGTTCTCGGTACATTCTTCTACCTCAAGACAATCGGGTACGACGTGTCAACCATGTCCTGGATCCCCCTATCCACCCTCATCGTCTACATAATCGCCTACAGCATAGGCTGGGGTCCTCTGCCCTGGACCATCATGGGTGAGATGTTTGCCCCAAGTGTTAAACCCAAAGCCTCGTCCATCTGCGTCTTCGTTATCTGGACGTTCAGTTTCCTCCTCACAAAATTCTTCGCCAACGTCACCGTAGCTTACGGCGCCCACACGGGCTTCTGGTTCTTCGCCGCGAGCTGCATCGTCAACATCGTCTTCATTGTCTGGCTCTTCCCCGAGACTAAGGGTAAGACACTCCACGAGATTCAGGAGAAGCTGAAAGGTAATGCGCCTAGCGAGAATAGCGAGAGCCCGCCGATAGACGAGGGGAGCTCGATCAAGAATTCAATGGAGAGCAACGGGAACAAGATGACGACGTACGGCAATGTGCAGATGGTGAACGAGAAAAACGAAACAATGAGGTTTTAAGACAATCATGAAGTTTCCGCGAGATTAGGGACTGTTACGTGCGAGTAAGAAATTACGAGTCGGTTTTACTGAGGGAATAAAGTTCCTAATTGTTCAAAGATTTCGCTGCCACGCAATTCAAGACATAATACGTGACTGCGTAGGTTATTGGATTTCTCAGAGTTGTTTCGTGGTTGGCTCATTGTGGGACGTTATATTCGCTAAGTATTTTTAAAGATCACCGTAAGTGTAAAAAATTTTAACAAGACATCTTTAATTCTCAAGTCTTTGCTATAACAGTGAAACTACAAATGTATAAATGATATTTTTTTAAACTTATTTATGTTACGTTAATCTCATTATATTAAATTTAGTTCTGAGTTGGAATTTTTAAAATGTCAACGTACATTTCAGTAATTCTTCAGAAATTTTCAATCAATACCACTAAAAATTTAAATGAAAAGAAAACAAGGATGATTGCATAAACGTGATATGCAACAGCTTTTCTTGTCAATAATTATTAGGGAAAATATTAAATAAAAGTGCCTTCAAAATTTAAAACTACTATTATCATTCCTTAAAAAATTATTATTCCGATAAGTATATTTCGACGATTTCGAAACTGACTTTATTAAAATTAATTAGTCATGTAAATAAAATATGTAAATAGTTATTTAGTCAATATATCCAGTAATGATTGTATGAAAATATTAATGATATTCAACTATGCGTAAAAAGTTAATCAAATGTAACTTGTGATTGTTGAGTATTGCTCCGTATACTTATAATGTAATTATAACTATAATTTCTCTTAATGACAATTGTGATAAATCATGTGTAGACGTATATGTAGTAAAAATCAAATAAAATATGAATTTATAAATATACTTATAGAACATTTAACGTCTTTTATTCTAGAAAAGCATTCCTCATTTATTCTGTTTCCGTTTTGTTTTAACTCAAATATTTATATTGATCTGTTGATTTGTATGAATATAGCCAATTACAATATACGTCATATTGTTCAGATCTATCTTTTCAACAATTTTAGAGGTTATCATGGCCAGTGAAGTAAAGAAGATGAAAATATTCAACGAAAAAGAAAATGAATTGGTAAGAAGATTTTCAAAATCTTTACAAACTGTAAATTATATAATTCTAGTTATTTTATTTGTAATATAACTTATTCATTGGAAAATGAATAGGACGAGGACGATAAAAAACTTCAAGAAGATCTTCTCCAATTGGTTGACGATATCGTTGTAAGTATATAGTTTAAAAATTAAATTCATTCCTTTCATACGTTCCTTCCTTCTGTAAAAAAATTATATTTAAAGAAAAATGCAGGTCAAATAGAGTGGCTTTTTGTATATAATTATACAGCTGTTAAAATCGATTCATACTAGTTTTGTAAATAAATTAAAACTATTTCATTTTTATTATACAAATTTGCTCGTTTAAAATATTTATCTTCCTAAAACAATACTACACCATAATTCACGTACACTTTAATCTCTATCAAACCCCACTCATACAATATAAAGTAAGGTTCGCTCACGATTGTCTCCTATCTACATATTCAACCTCCATAGAGAGGCAAATCCGTGCCGAAGGCCTTATCCTACCTGCGCAAGCACATGCGTACCTCGACGACATCAATGACGGCCGTGCCCAAGCCGCTCAAGTACCTCAAGAACTCGTACGGGACGCTAAAAGATACCTACGCGAAGATGTCGTCACAGGCTACAAACACGACGACAACGACGATCCAACGACTTGCCGATCTAATAAGCGTATTAGCACTAGCGGGTGCGACGCAAGAGTCACGCGAATGCCTTGCCTACTGCTTAAAGGGTACGATGGACAATCCAGGCAGTTGGGGCCACGAGTATGTGCGCCGCCTTGAGGCTGAGATCGTGGACGAGTGGTCGACGATGCCGCTAGCGCAGGAAGACGAAATCACGTAGGTTGCCAGTTGCTGGGGTGGTTGAGGTTAGCCTTGTAAATAAGCGAGTGATTTATCGCTCGGGAAATTAGGGGGATGCGTAGCTGTCGCTTAATTTGGCACTTGATGCATGGGGAAAGTTTTACCGGATTTGGGATTCAAGACGAATCACCGGCTACAATCTTATTCCAGTAGTTTAAGACGTATCTGTAACAGTCGTCTCCTAAATACCATAACTAGAACAAACTGTCGCGATGTTAGGGTAAATTTAGATATACTTTCATAAGCGACTAATTGATAGTAAAGTAGATGCTGTAGACGCCGTTTTTTTGTATTTCTTCATAAAAAGAAAAAACCATATTAGCTGAAATAAACATCGTAACTCTCCATCATCATTTTGATTAAAATTAAAATATTTTATAATGTCTATGTACAATTCTACTTTTAGAAAACAATTGTTACCGCTGGTTAAGAAAATTCTTGCCTTCGACACAAAGCACAACGCCGAAATACAAGCATGCGATCTCTGCCTGGAGCTCGACCAGCTGGATTCCCTGAAAGATTGCTTGGATGAAAACAATTTCGCGAAAGTTTGCCTCTACCTCGTCAGCAGTGCCGACTACACGTGCGTATTTTTACGACGAATTTGCATTCCTCGTGAAGTTTGTTGCTGATTAAAAGATATAAAACTCGGGTTATTCGATTTGCCCGGGCCGCGTGGCTCGCTTAAAAGTCGAGCGGTTAAATGGGCCGAGCGTGTTTTCGCCCTCAGCGTGTGTATGTGTGTGTGTGTATA
>JAWWEQ010037052.1:0-19840 GCA_035583055.1 Torymus tubicola
GGGAAGCTGCCATTAAACAAATTTTCAGCTATTTTAATTTTTTCAGCGGATTGGTTCACGTGAAACGTCCCATATATTCGAGGCTAGTAATTACGCGAAAAACGATCGTTAATATTAAAAACATGTATATCTAGCACGGTTCCTTGCTATATGGGCTTATCGAAACATTTATCCGGTTATTCAGAATTCCAATGAGTCCTTGATTCGTTTCTATTGCATTAAATGTGCAGGAATTTTGATTAATCTCGTTGATAAAGTTAGTTGACGAAAAGAACTTGGGTAGGGCATTTATCATCAGATGCTTGTTTGTTTTGACAAGATCTCGGGGCAAATGTAATTCCATAGAACTCATGTGCATAAAAAAATATCTGAATTATAAATGCTTCCATTATACTTTATTACCAATGCTAATACTGCGCGTATCCCTGTAAGATCTCGATATTTATTATGTAAATATTCATATACGTTTTGATCGCTTGAAGACGTTAAGGTTCATTAGTAATATTCAATGAAGAAACATTTGGATTTTAAATCATATTTCAAGCAAAAAACAACTCCTAAAAAAAGTGCCATGTCTTCTATCTATACTAAATTTTATCAAGATTACTAAATCTTAAAATAAGATTTAAATTATTTTCAAGTTTTTATATACCATTCATATTTTTTTTGATAAATTGCTATTTCAAAAAAATATTTACAAAATTATTTTAAAAGATTTATTCGGAAATTCAGAAGTTATTTTATTATACCTCACGTAATGAATACATTCATGTATACACTAATACGATATGCGTAGTTCATACAGAGGCAATGCACCGTGTACACTAAACACGGGAGCAATGTAAATTTTTGCATTGTTCCGTTTCACGCCATCTTTCACGCGTGTACACGGCCTACCGTGCAATTGTAAGTACAAAATATTTTCGCTCGCGAAATATATTTTCAAGCTTTATTTATTTCCTACTTGACTGAAAAATAAATTGTGTGCATTTATAAACAAATTTCTTTCAAATTTATTAATAGTCAAAATATGCTCAAGTTTAGTTAAGCTTTTATTGAGTATTTTACGATTTTAATCGTTTCAAGGTTCATCTATATGACATAAAAATTTGTATATCGTTTAATTACAATTACTCATGAAACTTTGGTACTCACAATAAACCTTTACTATACATATTGGTTTAAAGGTATATAAAAACAAGACTGTATGTATTCAGCTTTTCTTCGAATAACCTGTTCCCCAAGTATATATACGCACTATAGCGGCATAATAAGCAGCGTCGGTGGATCTCTATCCCCATTTTTCAGCACTTTTCGAGAATACAAGCTGCAACGCGGATTAATAAATTCACGATCGAGAGAAGGCGTTGCATAAACATCCCACACACATACACACGCACACACACACACACCAATACATATACGTATACCTGCTATTGCATCGCGTTTACACATACATACAGTCACTCACACATATGCACACCTTAGCGACTGCGTGCGCATCGGTAAAGAAAAAAAAAATAATAAAGAGTCCCTCTCGCGCAGGACAAGAGGAAGGGCCCCGTAGACAACGTCACAACAATACATCTCTTTAGCGGCGACACAATAAATCAAAATAAACTCGACGCACGGAGAAAGAGAGCCTCTCGGTCTTTCTTTATTGGAAAGAGGGAGAAAGAGAAAACAGGTTGTGCAGCAACGGGCGGACGCAGGCGTACGTATACACATAATATGCTGCGGGAGACTCTATATAGCAGCCGAGATTTCGCGCGATGCATCGTTCCGACTACGTTGTATATATACTTACACACATACACCTTACATACATGCTCGCACACGGTCACCTGGCAGAGAAGAAAAGTCGGGGCGATTCCGCACGTGTGTATGTCGTATATATACGTACACGTGCAGACGTACGGGGGAGGCAGGTGCCTTTGTGTGTGCGAGAGGGCAGGTGATGCGCGTCTGTTGTGTGTGTGTATGTGTTGTTGTACCCTGAAGCAGTTTCTCGGTCGATGTGTTATTCCTCTCCACCCGCGCGTCTGCACGCATTTGCTTATATGTGTGTGTGTATATATACACATATATACCTGCGTGAGGACCAGTCCTGCATATAGGTGCTTGGAGCGCAAAGTCGGACGAACCCTTCTAATCTCGAGGGCTGCGCGAGGAGTGCAGGTTCGTGAGCTGATGGGAACTGCAGAGTATATGAGCACGAGGAAGATTGTCTATATATAGGTATATATTATACAACGCAGAGAGGAATATTTGCACGGAGTTTAGAGTTTGTGTGTTTGTTTATAAGGATGAAGTTGTTCGGGGTCTGGACCTTGCTCAAGAGATAATGTTTGTTGATCGTATTTTGAGGAAGATGCGCGCTATCTGTACTTGGTTGTACTTGAATGTAAGATGATTAGTAGGCTGCAAGTAAGGATGAGAGGATTGGCTATATTGGAGACATATTTGTGACATTTTGGTGAATTTAAGGAAAATGTGGATTTTTCACAGATTCTTAATTTCATATATGTTTATATATTGAACATAGTTAATTTAAAATTTGAATTTAATCAATAAAGTATCTGATACTTTAAATCCGGAAATATATGCTTAATGATTATTGACAGCTTTTAATGAGTCAAATTTTTATTGTAAAATATGACTAACTTATTCAAAATAAGAAGGATTTTATTAAAGCGAGAGTCCACTAATAATGAATTGTTCATAACTTATTTAATTGTAAATAAACCTTTTTAATTTAAATTAGATTATTAATAATTAATTATTATTTAATTTCAGAATTATTTCAAAAATACAATAGCTAATAGTTTATGAGATATAAAATTTCTGACATGCACTGATAGATAAATTAAGAAAAGAAAAAGTTCAATATTGAATATTATCCAAAAATTCAATTAAAACGAGAGATATACTCGTATTTCTATACAATATTTACTAAGGCAACTATAAATGTGTTTTACTGTCTGATAACTAAATATAAACTGCAAACATTATGGGAATAACCTGTTATTCTAATAAGATTGCACTGTTAATTATTGAATGAAAAGCGTATGGTAGAATAGATACAATCTCCACGACTACTCGCGCATATCCAGGCAAGAGTTTAATTATAACATGAAAATAAACGAAGATTAATCAATTAATATCAAAAGCGACGCTAAGTGTACATATATAATGAAACGAAGAATTATCGAAGACGTATAGCCATATACAAATTGGCATTATTAACAATGCATCCCCGCTTTCTATTTTCATTATACAGAAGTGTATTAGTGGCAAAACGAATAAGAAATCAGCTCCTCATCCTGTCCCCCGGAGTTCTAGCAATATAACCTAATTATTCTTTTACATCCAATTTCTCATTTAACGATCGCTATATGGTTAATGCATTCCTTTTATGGATAATTCAACGTCAAGTAGCGCGGCACGATTTCACGGTATAACCAGCGCGACTCTTTAAAAGTCCCTTTTCATTCACATATTCTACGCGTTGTACGTTGCTTCCGCCTAGATCTGAACTAATCAGTCTTGACCCCGCAGGCTCTCTCTTTTTCTCAGGCTCATATATACACACACGCATCGTACGATACACCTTGTGCGCATGAGCAGCAGCAGCACCATCGGTGGCAATATTATATATATATACACAGAACGTCACGTAGCGGTCGCTCGTAAAAAACATCCCTAAAAGCGTTAAGTTATTCCCGGACGCATTCACACAAGTTCGTAAATTTCACCTCATCGCCGACATATATCTATACGAATCACCGCGCGATATGGACTATACTCACCGTCGTTCACCACGCAGGACCGCGTGCGTGCGTCTATATAATATAACTACCCCCTTCTGGACTAATACCCAGTGTGTATATGTGTGTGACGCAACGCCATGACCTGTGGCTGTGACTCTGGCTACAATACTATCCATGTCGCGCGTCTCGTGTCACGTTTCAACGGTCCTTTTTTCTCTCTATATACCTCGTCTCCTTCACAATCCAAGCGACACGTCGAGATAATCCGCGGTGACCGTGTTTTTTTCTTTTTTATTCTTTTACTTCTTCTTCCGTATACATTCACATACGCACGGTTCTGTATACGCGCGTGTACGTTTATAATCTACGCAGCATATATATACACACACACACACACACGCAAGAATCTTTCCCTCCGCCCGTCTTTTCACCTATACAACACTGACCTTCGACGATGCTCTCTCTCTCTTGTGGAGGCCCCGTTGTCGGCTCCTCCGGACGTTTTTCACGGACAATCGTGCGCATTCACAACGACCTTACGGTATCATCTCGTGAGAGGGCATTGTGCGCTAGCACAGCGCAGAAGCAACGTCGTCGTGCCCTCTTCCCTTTCCTCTCTCTCTCTCTCTCTCTCGCTCTCTCTCTCGCTCTCTTGCTAGCGCGCGAGTGTGTATTAAAAGGGTATATATATATACATTCGGGGCCAGGGCGCCTTAATATAAACCGCCGTCGAGAGTTTGCTGAAACACGAGAGCAGGATCTGCCCGGAATACATAATGCATATACCCGTATACTCGTAGCGCGCGCGAGAGAGCGCACCCGGTGTTATATCTCCATACCTGTGTGTGGGTGTGTGTGTATATGTATTCGCAACGCAGCTACATGATTTGCTCTAGCGCATATAGACCACGTCCGACTGCTCGCCCATATATATATTATCCTCTCTGTGCGCCGCGCTGCGTTCTCCAGAGAGATTCAGCGTAATAGTTTATGTAATTTTCGTTAGAGCGACCGAGACCGTGACGTCGCAGTACTGTGGTAGAGAGTAGAATCGAATCACTGCCTCCTGGCTTACGCCCACGCGCGAGCAGCCCAGACGTCCTGCGGGGGAGAAGAGAAGGGATCGCTCTTCGCATATGTATATATATACCCGTGCCGGTGTAGCCACTTGGCGAGTCTTCGTTCGAGATCCTCGAAGATTTGCTCGAGCACGGTAGTGTGTGTAGCGCGTGCGGTGTCGGGTGTTTCTTCTCTCTCTCTCTCTCTCTCTCTCTCTCTCTCTCTCTCTCTCCTCTGCTCCTTCTTCCTACTCTTTCCTTTTCTCCTAAACTCGTTTAAACGCACCCGCGAGGGGCCCACTGAAAGGGGTTCTATACACGCGCGAGTCCGCTCCCACATTAGGACGACTCTGGAATCTTCGCTCCGAGGGGAGTATATTAAAGTTGAAATTGATTTTTTTATCGAATACTTTAATATCGTAATATTACATTGCTGATGGTCGAAAGGTCTGATTTTAGAGGATATTACTTGGTTATATTATTGGTCTTAATTAATCGTTTGAAATTATAAGATACGGTGAGAAAAAAAATGTTATGAAACAGACAATAATTATTGAATTATTATATATATGAAGAAGCAGAGAGTATAGTCGCGACCAAAATAAGATATAATATATAAATATAAACTGACGAATTTGGTACGAGTTTCATGAGCTGGTGAAAGCTTATAAAAAACTACGTCTCAACGGAACTTAAAATATACGTTGCTTTTTTTTAAAGTTGAAAGATTCGATAACATAATTAGTGGTATTGAAACGCTGATTAACCAAACACATTCTACGAAATAAGCAGACATATGTTTATAGATTTGACCGGTGACCCAGTAAATATTATAATTAGTTCGGAGCACTTAACAAGTTTGTCCAGACGTATAATCAAGGAAAACCTCAAACTTTTAGCACGTAATCACTGATGTTTTAAACACTTGATAGGAAAAGGTCCCAATTACTATCCACAAACATGTTTGTTTTTTTCCATGTCAGAATGAAACTTTACTGGATAGACGTAACACTAGTAGATGCTTTCTAAAAAAAAAAAAGAAAATGTTGTATATAATCTGTAACAGAATCATCGTGGAATACTAATGACTTTTTCACGAAACTAGCGAAATTTCATGTATAACGGGATAAGCATCGGAGTTATATGCGTGGAAACATTTAGCGATGTTGATATAGCCTATTACTTACATGTCTTATAAAATTTTTGCACTTCTGTCGGCTTATCTTTACCAAAAATCAGATATGCTAGTAAATTATGAATTAAATTAAATATAAGTTGCATCTGAATGATAATATTTATGTCTCGCAACGTAGTCTCGGTAGTTTAAGGAACTTTTACGACTTGATATGGCCGCTCTTTAACAGTGTACATAAAGACTACGAACATATAACTAAGGACAGAGACAGAGACACGAGAAGCATATGAAAATGAACCACGTATACCACGCGAGTCATATTTTGTAAACGTCCAAGTTTCATTCGGGCAAACTCTCAAGACCGCATATAGAATAATAGACCCAGGTCTACACCGTATATACTCTCTTATAAGGCAACATCCATAGTATAGATGAGTTTCATCGCACGCGCCTGCGGTATTTAAAGAGACCCTTGGATGAACCTGAAGCCAACGCTCATATAGTAAAGTCTTCGCGCGTATACTACAGGGATTACATTAAGCGATTATGATCGGTAGCGACGGATCGAATCAAGATCAAGCACATCGCGTACATATACTATATATATATATATATATACTATATACACGTTGCTACGTATATAACCTCGCTAACGGTATACACCTCTAGCGCGTGCTGATTTTTCATTCCCGCGTGTATATACTGCGCGCGGTATACACCCGCGTGCGATTTCTACCATTAAACTCTCAGGAACTGTATTTTCGATCCATCCTCCTCCGGCACCAACGCGTGGACGCCTGCAATATTACGCGCCGCTGGATCCCGCGAGCAAGCGAGCGAGCGAGCGCGCGAATGGCATCTAATTTCACGCCATTACTATTCCGCGATTATTCCGCGCTCGCGCGCATACGCGCTAGTAGTAGTGGTAGTAGTAATAGTAGTAGTAGTGTATTTTTCCTGTTATTATATTCGCACCGCACGGTGGCAACGAGAGAGTGAGAAGGAGAAATATACGCTTCTGTTGAGCGTACTGCGGAGGCGGCCATTTCGTATATATATACTATATAACGTCGAGGTGTGGAATATATATTCCGAAGATGGAAAAGAGAGAGGAGAGGGAGAGAGAGAATCTGTCGTTTTTTTCTCTATGTACGGCTCTCTCTTACTCTCTCTCTCTCTCTCCGTGTGCTCTTTCTCCGTCGTTTAACGGTAGTCGCACGAGGGAGTGTGTTTTGATGCTTCAGATGAGATCGCGGCATGATAAACTTCGTAGTTACTTACAGCTTCGACTGGCTACACTGACTTTTCAAAGGGGGGGAAGAGCTTAATGGCTGAATAAAGTTTATCGGTAGATTTTATTACATGCATGTGACTTTATCTTGAGATATTAGATATTTAAGTTTTATATAAGAACGTACATAGAACGTTGAGAAGTACATTAGACTTTATGTTATTAGTATTTTTCGCTAAAATAAATCGTGTGTTTAGGTTTTTCGTATTATACCTTGACGCGAGTAAAGTCGTATGACATATAGGTAGCATAAAATTTTCACCAGATCAATAGGAATAAATAAACCAATAAATAAGCGGTTGAAATGCTTGATATTAATGTATCTCTATTATTCTGTCAAAACTATAAGTATAACATACTTAAAAACTTTTTTATATATCTATACCCTTTGGAAACATAATATCGTGGTTTACCAAAGTTTTATGAAACTGTACAAATCAGTATGTATTTTATATGATTGAGCGAGTTATTCTAATACAAACTCTCACTCTTATATATATATACAAAATACTTGTTCTACTTCTTTATTTTCATCATAACTATAGTTATAAAGAAGACTGCCCTATTATAGTGTAACTTCTATGATAATATTGCTTTTAATATTAACGTAAAAAATGATTATAACGTTATAACTTAAGAAAATTTTCAATCAACCGGATACATACACATATATATTTCCAACTGCTTCCTCGCGTGATTTCTTCGCATAAACAAGAAACTTTAACCAGCCCACTACTACTGCATGAGGTACAGTCGTTAACTATCGGAATTGATATTCAAAGTAATGCCTCTGAGGGGTATACAATCTCGGGAAACAGTAATATTATTAACGTGCGGGCGTGCGCGCGCGCACCAAGATTCATGAAGCGTGGCTAGTGTTTCGTTAATTGGTACCAACAGATAAAATAAGCCCACTGCGGCTCGCGTATTAAAATCACGAACGAATACGTATATAGACGCGAGCGCGCGCGTACTTATAATGCAGTGCGCAGCGTGCACACGCGGAGAGAAACACACATCTAGGCAACGACGTAAACGGGGCTTAGAGGCGTAGTAGATACTCTCCCTCTCTCTCTTCGATCTCTGGTCTGAGCTCTCGCGCGCGAGCGCAGTTTAACGGTATAACCGTATGCGAGAGCTGGGCCAGTATTATATATATATATATATATATATATACCTGAGTGAAAGAGACCATCCACATCACAGACGCCCAATGCCCCTTTTTCACGGTACGCAATTGTATATGTATATACAAGCATGCGTCTATATAATATGTATATATAAGCTATCCGTCGAATGCGCGATAACGCGTGGAAATACTTTTTACGATCGGGTAACGACACTTTTTTTTTATCTTTCGCACGACCGTTCTCGTTCGTTACACAGACTTTTCTCACAATCGCGCGGGACTGGATTATATGTATATACATAGGCACGAAGGACTTATATGTATGTGTGTGGAAAACGATGAAGCAAAGGTAGTAAAGTTTCTTTTCAGCGCACACGCGGGGATTAGTAGTCGTGAAAAATTAAACGGCTAATCTGATGCGGGTTTTCTTTTTTTACGAGCGATATGGATATTAGGACGTTTCTGCGCGTATAGTATAGCGATGAAACTGAGCCGGAGGCCACCGACGCCTCTTCGATCCTTATATATATATATACTATGTGCGCTCTGTGGAAGTTTTATAACGTTTCGGCAGCACACTCTGGATTATTTGTTATGGTTTTACGAGCGAGCGATGTTGCGCAATAAAGCTGCGCATTCGTAATTTTATTTTTTGACCTTTTTCATGTTTTATATATATATATATACATGTATATACGTGAGCTGTAATGAGATTAATGGATATTGGGTATGTATGTATGGGTGTTTTTATTATGATAGAATTTTTATATTATTTTTATTGCGTATATTTATTCTCGAAAGGCCTTCGCGCAATCAGCAAATATAATAAAGTAACGTTAGTCCATAAATACATAGGATCATGTATGATTCATCGATAATTGAATATTACTGCACGTGAAGTTGTCTGACGCAAATAGTCCAACTGTAATTATTGTAGAAGCACTACTTTACACTAATTCTTTCATGGAAACGCATTTTTCTCTGAATTTAATGCAATTCTCGTTCTGGCAAGTATAATTTATTTTTACTGGCATGTTATACGTATGCGATTTCATGTGACGTATCCAAATGTATACTGCATAATAGGGTTACGGAAATCATTTCTGTAACTAGTGTTTCAGTAAAGAACGTTAAGTTTTATTCACGGCAAGAGTAAATTGAATCTTTATGGAGAGAAGATAGTGCTTCGTAAGAGTATGAAACATTTAACCTACATTATTTACCTGGAAAATTGACTTTTTATTAAAACTTAGGTATAGCGTTGCTACAGTTATCAGTTTTATGAAAATAATTGTTTTAGCATCGATGACGAAGTCAGTTTATAAACCAACAAAAGTGTAGTGTTGTTCCGATATAAAATCAAAATTAAATCGTTGCATGACTTACTAAATAAATCGTACGTAATACGACTGATATTATACAGGTTACACATTTTTGAGATATTGTTAAAAAGTTCATCATATTAGTAACTAATATTCTGACAAAATTTATCTAATCAACTCCATTTAGTTAAACAATATTGACTCGCTGTCCTGTTCATGACTGTCTGCATTATCCTAAAAAGTCCCACTATACCCTCGCAATTCAGCTAAAACTCTGGCTGTGCTCAGTGCGTAAACGCTCGGCAGCAGCTCACGTGCTCCAACACGAGTGTAGAGAATGTTATGTGTGTCGGTGTGTATATATACAGACACACACAGACATACACATACATTTACGTATATAGCCATTGCGTCTATACTCCTGGACTCCTGCTTGAGCACGCGTTCCTAATTAGATCGTGTGCGCAGAGAATTGAACGCGCGAGCTAGAGACGAAATCAGAGAGGGAGAGAGGGAGGGAGAGAGAAGGAGTAAAGGGAGAGAGATGCGGCTAGAGCGCTGATGCTGCTGCTGCTGCAGTTCGGTCCGAAGATCCGCTTCTGGCCCGGAGCTCCTGCTGCTCTTGCTTCGTCTCTCTCTCTCTCCCTCTACATCTCTCTCGCTCGTTCCACGGGTTCGCCGGTCGACGGGTGAACTCGAGTGAACCGTAGTACCTTGCGTTACGGCGATGGCGTCGAAATACGGACAGACAGCAAGGGATAGAGAGAGAGAGAGAGGCGAATTGAAGATTAACGGAAAGATACGAATTGATAGAAATAACAGTTTCGAGAAATAAAGAAGAGGCAAGGAGGATACGATGGGAGAGGGAGAGCGTGATAGACTGGCTGATATTTATTGTTTCGAAGTATACAATGGTACAACACACCTTGTGGCCGGAATAATATGCTCGATAATTGCAGCTCGGATGGAGAGTAAACAGGCAAAATTATGAGCTTCGAGATCGTAAATAAGAGTGCGGAGAATATAGAAAAAATTGCAGATAAAGGTATATATAATAATCGTTTTTAATATGCGGTATCTATATATCCGAAAGATTTGATGCACGCAGAAAGTAGCCTATAGATGTGAAGAAACTTTTCTCTTTTGAAAAACAGTTTTCATACCTTTACTATAAGAGCGGTAAAGCTCGTGTGCTTTCATATACAGTTACGAACTTCCTAAAGGGTAAAAACCGTCGAGCAGAAAACGACGGGGTATGAAAAAGATACATTACACTCGTAACGATGTATAGAGAGGACGCGGTACGCGAGTCACTGCACATATACGAAAAAAGAGAGAGAAAGAGAGGCGGAAAGTCATAGCGGCGTAGTGGATATGTGCGGGGGCGTGCGGACGACACACACACATACACGTATAGGAGGAGGAGAGAAAGATAGAGGAGAGCGCGAGACGAGTCTCGCGGAGAGTCGTGCAACGCGCTTCTCTCTCTCTCGCTCGCTCGCGCGCCGCTCGCGTCGGGTCGCCGACGGGTCAATGTCGCCCGAGTAATTACCTCTCCCTCTTTCTCTCTCCTTCTCTTCCTCTCCTACTGTTTTCCTCGTCCTCTACCCGCGCTCGTTCGCCTCTTTTTCCTTTTGCTCCACTCGCTCGCGCCTTCCTTATATCCCTCTCCTTCGCCTTTCGTCCTTCTCTCACTCTCTTCTCCAGTAGACAATCTCTCCCTCTTTCTCCCCCCCCCCCTCTCTATGTCTCTCCCTTCTGACTTTCATTTTTCTCGTTTCGTGGTGTTTTTCTCCACTGCGCGGTTTTCTCCCCCTACTCTCATCGTATCTACCTCCTCGCTTTTTTTCTTCTCGCTCTCTCTCCCCCCTGAGGCGAGCCTTTAACCCGAGCCTTCGCACATTCGTATATATCTTTACACACTCGCGCGAGAGAGTTGCTCGATTCCTTTAATCGGGGGTTCTAGACTTTTGATGATCCAATGTGGGTTACTTTAATTTGATAGTTTAAAAGTCGTGAAGTAAATGAGTTAGCTAGAACCATAACGATTTACGCATGTTAAAGATTTATACAAATTTTTTCTAAGGATGTATTATATTATATATTATTCAAATGATATTTTGTTGTTTCTTTGCAGCTTATTGTAAACTCTGTTATGCACTTCTCGGATACCCTCGTCTCGTGTAACAGCAGCTTCGGGTAAATAATCGACTTTCAAATGCAAGTCTCGCGTGTGTGCGTCAACTGAGCTATGGCAACGATGATGTACTCTGACACGCCACACGACATTATAATTTAAAGTGTGCATAGGAGAGGCACACATGCGACACAGTATGGTCAGTCGTTGTCCTTTATTTGGGTATCTCCTTACATGTAAATAAGTGTGCCGAGATATTTTTCAGAATAATTCCTCATTTAAAAATTGTAAGTATGTTGGATGATATGTATACATATATAAGCAAAATATATCGGCAATGTATCAGGCAAATGATTGTTAATGTTACTCGTAGAATAGTTGTTTTTAAATAAGAAATGGAAATTATTTGAAATAAGTATGGAAGACTAATTTTTAGATAGTTTAATTTAAATAATGCACTTCTATGGATGAAATGTAAAGTGTACCAGTTTTTAATTTGGTTTTGAGATATTAGCAAATATTAATTTTATTCTATTTTAATTTTAAAATGTGCTAAAATTATTGAAAAGCTCGTTTGAAGTAAATAATATTTCAAAATTTTATTATATGTATTTCAGGTATCTGACAATGATGTCCAGCTGGTGCATTCCAAATCTTTTAGCATCTAGATATTAAAACTAATTTACAACGTTTTTTGGTATCTCAGATGGCAAATAAAGATGCGTTAGAGCTCTCAATTTATAAAAAGTTTTAACGTATAAAATTTTTGAATATATAGAAAGTATGAAAGTATCAGTATGTATAACAATAATTGCTTCTGGAATTAATATGAATAAATGTAATACTGATTTTGCCATTGCATTCTATGCTAACTAAAATTCTATTGGAACGAAATATATCGTTTATTTGATTGCTAAATAATGAAATTTTACTCGAAATAACAAAACGAACAGCTCGTTCGCCAGGGCGCACTAATTACTTCAATTTCTACTCGTACGTTCGCATTCATGATTTATTCAATTTTGTCAACCGTCATCGTAAAGCGGATTTGAATAATTACTGAATATCAAGTGCACGCGCACGTGATATTTTCTCGCTTAATTTTACGAGTTTTCGAGCCCACATTCAAAATTTAGTGGCACGTTTATCGATAAATTCATTGGGCTTTAACAAACTGCCATTTTGAAAATTATTTTCACGGCAAAAGCTCACATTAGTATTGTCGTCGAGAGATCATTTCGATGATTTAACGGACGCCCATTCGGAGCGTTGAGCAAAGAGATCACAAGCTTTCACAAGAGAAAAACTGTAGTTGAATCTGAAAAATAAAATACCGCTTATTTTTATAAATCATTTATTGGAATAAATTCCTTAATAAAGTATTTTTTACACTTATAAGTTAGTTTATGCAAGCAGCAATTCAGATTAATTTGGAAATCCATGCAATCTTGGTATTCTCTTTACGGGACCAAGTTCTGTTCTTTGCATTATGGAGTAATGACTTTAGATCATGGAAATTCTTACAACTAGTCATGAAAATTGGAATAGATATTTTATATATTATTTGTTTATTAATTATTCTTTAAATTTTCGGTTTATCTCTTTTTCATAAAACTTATTTTGAAAATAGAATTCAGAATAATACTTTACAATTACAAAGTTAACGTTCTACACGAAGTTTGAAGTCTGATAATTTGTTCCAAAGACATCCTGCGGTAATGTCAATCAGCGATAAATAATCAAATTAATTATTTATTTAATCCTCGCTACTTATTTTAATTTATAACTCATTTAATTTCACTGTACCATACGAAAAAGTATAACACTAAAAAAAATTAGTAAAGTATTTTCATTAAAATTATACTTAATGCATATTTTCCATCGTTCACTCTTGGTAAAATAATTTCATGCAAATTGCTACTACGGCAACGAAAATTCGTAATAATATATACAACAAACAGTCTACATGTACAATATTTTCCTAACGATTTTTACTAAACTTTTTTAAGAACCGCCACACGGAATGTAACCCTATTATAAAACAAGTCTTTTGAATAACTAAGATACTTTATGAAAACTCCTCGGCGTAAAAACTACCTAGCATCGATTCATTCTCCCCCCAAAAAAACCTTACTATACACACCGCCGCGCGCCACGTCGCCGTTAAATTTAACGAAACGACATTCGGCGCGTAATAAGCGCTCGACCGGAGCAAGACGTTTATTTGACTTGGGCAAAGGAGCAGCACAGCAGCAGAAGCATCAGCCAGCTGTTCCGCCACCTCGTAAAAAATCCTCAAGCCAGTCTCTCTCTCTCGTCTCGCGAGCTGCGTGACTTTTTTGCGTCGAACTACAAGCTCGCGCGCGCGCGTCGTTGTCGAATCGTTCGACCAGCTCGTTCTCTCTCGTCGCGAAACCACAGCAGCAGAGTCTCCCATGCACTCAGGTCGTTTAAATTCTTTCCGCAGCTGCGTGAAATCGCGCGCGCGTGCCCGTACAGCTACCGCGGTTTTCCGATGGTTACGCCAAAATGAAAAAAAAGGAAAAAAACAACAACGACGTAGCTGAGAGACGAAGGGGGGATGATGAGGAAAAAGGTGATCGTCGCGTCAGCAAGCTCTTCTATATCTGTCGGGCGTCATTATCTCGGATGTGCGGCGGCGACGACGACGACGACGGCGGCGGTAAATGCATGGCGTGCGCACGAGAGCCTTTTACAGTACGATGATTACGGAGTCGACAGCTTGCCGCTTTTTTCTCTCCCCCCCTGCGAGCTCTTTTCACTCTTTCGCGCTGATCGAGTCGCAGGATAGACGTTTGCATAATTGAATTTACGAGTTTCCGACGCTTATAGTCGCGCCGGCTTTACATTTATTTGCACTCCGCGTGTGAGTTGCTTCATTTTGAGAGACCAGTCGGGAGATTGTAAAGTCGTTACTTTATCGCGGTGTCTATACGGAAAAGTATGCGCTAGTTGTGCAGTTGAGCATACTTATTAAAATTTTCTTCGGGTATTTATCACACTCGCTGTAAATTCCATTAAAATTTTGATAATTTTCTTCTTATTTCAGTCATTTCTGCATCCAAGACTAAGGTTCGAACTTCACGTTATTATGACTTACGATAATTCTGTTTATTCAAAATTCCATCCACTAATGAGCGAAAATATTTTTAAAATAAATAATTTTGTTAGAACGTCAGAGTAAGGTGTATCATATAAATTTAAATTTCCCATACAAACTACTGCATCCATTTCATTAAAATCTATTTCGAAACGTCCAATGAGTCAGTCCACCCTATTAGATCAAGTTTATTTAATCTGGCATAATTATGTCTCGCCGATTACAACAGACTAACCTCACATCTTATATACACACACAACGTGCAAGTATATAAGCAGCGAAGTGTGATAATAACATGCGCGGAGGCATAAACACGCGTGTAAAGATCGCCGTGCGGGCACGCGCGCGCACTTTAAACTCGCGCGCACGCAGTTATATACCATACCGTCGCCGTTGCTGTCGTCGTTGCGAGTTAGCTACGCATGCCAAAGTTTTCCGAGCGGTTCAAATTTTTGGCACGCGCGAAAGCGCGTTAACGCCGGCCCGTGTGTATGGGTATATACGTGAGAGGGTTGCACATTGAGAGAGAGAGAGAGAGAGAGAGAGAGAGAGAGAGAGAGAGGAACGCGACTCCCGTCGGGCAATTTTAATTGCTAAAAAAATAGTAAACGTGGTAAGCATTCCCCGCGACCAAAGCGTGTACAGCCGAACTCGTAAAATCGGACGAATACATGGCGTTTATATATAGAGAATTTCGGGTATGGTATGCTCGGAAATACCGCATGGTATTCGATGCTGTATAAATTCGAAAGCAATGAGGATCTGGAATTCATATTTTAATAACTACAAATTACAATCAACTTTAACTTTATTCTAAGTTTATTAAATTAGTTGGTTACTTTATACTATATTAGGGTATTACAGTTTTACACCTTTTTCATTACACACGCAATTCCACATACAACGCTATATATAACCGCAGGAACAAGAATTTCTCGCAGGGACCTCGTTAACAACCCGAAACCGAATAAAAAAAAAAAAAAAAAACTGTCGCCGTAGAATTAAAATGCTTCAAGTGCACTCGCTCGCTCGCGCGCGTGCGCACACAGCTATTGTCTTTTATTAACGAGCTTTGCCAAAAAGAAGAAAGCCGTCGTCGGGGCGGGGCGGTATATACGGCGGTGCCGTAGTTCAGGAATGCATATATGCGCGCGGTACGTGCTCGACATGACACTGGAATGCCGATGCTTGTATATATAGATTCGGGCGCAATTGAGTTCTGGCCCGCGAACACAATGCATTCAAGAAGTCAGCGTGAGAGACAGTTTCCGCTTAGTCAAGAGAGTAAGAGAGAGAGAGAGAGAGAGGCTGAAAATTTTTGCCATCTCAAAATTCTCCTTTGTTTTCGCCGGGAGGGCCGTGACGCAACGCGTACACGCAGCTATAACACGCTGCTGTTGTGTTCCTCGTACATGCGTTCGAGTTGGCCTATAAACTTACTTTGTATACCCGTGTGCGTGTGTATATAAGACGCACAACGGATAAAAATGGAATTTATTAGCTGGTCGTTGAAGTTTTCAGATAATTGGGTATACGAGTGTACTGCGTGTGGCGATGATAAACCAAGTGTCGAATATTTCAGTATTATTGCCGGATTAAAAGATAATTGCTGTTTAAAAATACATGGATACGGTAATATGATCGCATTATGATATACCGGTGTATTTATATATACTTTCACTGTTGAATTTTTCATTTTTAACGTTATTGATAGTTTTTAAAATTAGACAGCCATATCGAGGTATTCAAAATAGTAGTGTAGGTATATGGTTTTACTGTCACGTAGTTTTCAAGGTTGAAAATTGAAAAATAATATATGCAATATATTTTATAAAAAAAATTAAAATTCTTAAGAAATGAAAAAATAAATGACGTGAAAGAGGTAGAAAAGTTCTTATTAACCCGCGAGCACCTTATTTGTCTCCTATATGAATCGATCGTATCTATATATACACCACCGAAACATGCCGCATGCTCGCGAGTGCATACAAAAAAAACACACACACAGGAACGAAAGTACAGCACGGATATGCTCAGCTTCGTTAAGAAGACGCGAAAACGTGCACGGTCCCGATCTTTTTATATATGATCCTAATTTAAAATTATGTCCGCGAGCCGTTTATTTATAAATTACACGTCAAGGTCCGACACATACACACATACACGTCTTTCTCTCTCTTTTTTCTCGGGGGTGGTGAAGAGGCTCTCGCGTATCCTCGCCTCGGGCGCTGGAACGCATAATCACGGCACTATATACGTATAGATATAGCGCAAGCGTGCAACGAAGCGCTTGACAGAGTTGCAAGCAGGAGAGAGAGAGCACGTGCGTTTACGAGGCTCTTTAAACCGATTATTGGCGATCGGTCTCTCTTTCTCGTCTAACCCCCGTTCCTGCGCGTTCGTCCTTTTACCTCCTTCGTCGCCTCCTTTGCCTGAACCAAGCGAGCCTGGGACTCTTTCGTTTGCGCTTCCCTCTTGCTGGTGTGTGCGCGCGCGTGTTGCACGGATACCGGTTTTCAAGTCAGAGGATGCCCCGCGTGTTGTTAGCTTCTCACACAGGCACTGGTAGTAGTGAGTTCCTCGTGCGATGAGGAATTTGGGATAGTCGTGCGGTTACAATGGGGCCCGCGATGGTGCTGTAAAAATAATTATCTTATATATGTATTGGTGCAGTGGTATACTTGGAAATATCGTTTGTTTTTTTAACAGATAGACATATACGTTTCTGCAACCTTGTATGAAAATAATTTTCTTATTAAGAACCATATGAATAATGCGAGAGTATAATGAATGTACAGATTAGATTAGATTTTTTTTGTAACACTTATTAGAAACGAGAAAAGTTACAAGGTGCAATGGATTGATATGACGCTGATTTACATAATACTCTATTTCTTCTTACATAAATTCAAGTTACACGTATTGCATATAAGGTATATACGAAAAAAAACCTTATATTTCAAAGTATTAATTAAGATAATGCGAAGATTAAATATCACCGGTTTAAGTGCAAAATTTAAAGCTCCACTCGTAACAGAAAGAATTATACTGGATATTAATATTAGTTACCTGTTAAGATTTCTAACTAATAAGTTACAGCAAACTATTAGACCGCACGTACACTTATACACAGAACTGCTCAGAAACTACTTACAGAGGAGCAATTTTAACGACCGCTGCGTGCGCCTCATTCAAAGTTATACATATACGTTTTCAATTTACGTTTATCGCTCACTTCCCATCTCTAATGTAATAGTCATTGATAAAATTACATTCTCGATATGAGAGCCACTGATTTTTAAACTAAGCCCTGATAAGAATCCCTATACCTTTATATCTGTATATATATATACCCCGCGCATCTATCAGTCGTTCGGGTTCTATCCATCCGTATTACAGGCGGTATACAGACCGGTCGCACGAGCTGCCTCCGGCTCACGTGTGTACCAGGGTCAGAAATCTAGAATTCCCGGTCCCTCGGTTTGCCCCCTCTACTCTCTTGTGTATATATATATACGTCTGGCCGCGCGCGCTCGATAACTCCGCTATTTAGTGCGGTTTTACAGCTTGTAATTTGAGCCAGCCACTAATGCCTTGTTTTGAAGATATACCCGGAGTTATGGGACTAACCCACCGTCGCGCTATGTATGTGTGTATATATATATATACACTCACACACACACACACACGCGCGCGTTCTGATTATCCGACGCAGCTGCAGCTGTCGAGTTCAAGTTTTTCTCCTTTCCTTCGGGCCTCCATGTGTGTGTATATATATATACACACATACATACAATACATGCCATATATTACAACTGCCCAGGTATTTTTATGAATTTCGTGAATTCAATTAGCAGAGGGTGGAAGTCATGACGCACACAGGCATTTTTTTACACGAGTATGGGGATCGAGACGAAGGCTTTGATATGCATTTATGTGTAAGGGGAATCTCGTTGTAGAATAAGAAAACTGTTGCGAGCGTTTCGCGTTTTCAATGCTGCGTGTGCACTTCCCTGCGCGCGCTCGCGTACAGGTAATTGTTTTGCCCACGGCTCGAGAAGAGCCTGGTGAGCCTGGAAGTTAGTTTATAGTACTGGAAAATACACCATGCGCGCGAGAGAGAAAGAGAGCCGCGCGTGTGCGCGCGCGCATTAAAACAATTACGGCGAACCATTTTCTTTACAACTCTGCGTGAAAATTTCGTTCGAAATCATACTATTCTATGTAATTGCGCGAACCTATACGTATATATGTAATATACGAGAGCTCTCGTTCACCTCGAAACTTTCGTTTTTCGCTTACATGTATATATACTATATACACCAACTTGATGTTATCCTATATCCATCGAAAAATCAACGCCATGCGCGCTAACATATAACGTGTATATACACTAGAAAGAAAACTAATGGGCGTGAGCCGTGAGGCTACTAAAGAGTTCATTCGTTAAAATTCGGCCCTCGAGGGCACCTCAATCATACCCGCCGCCGTATATACACGTAATATTTTCCGTAATTTTGCGGTTTGTATACGATCGCACGTTCGTTGCGGTGAGGTATGTGTGTGTATATATATATAGTGCTGCGCAGAAAGCGCGCGCTTGATGAAACGATGGCGGTTGAGAGGGAGAGGAGGAGAGAGGGAGGCAGAGGTTCTCGATAGCTTGTTTTGTTTCTCTCATGTTCACAATCGCGAGCACAGTGGAATTGCGGTCGAAACATTATATCCCCAGCCTGGAGGTGGAGAACTGATCAGCCTACTCACGCGCGCGATTTTCAAGCCTTTTTGGAAAGCGATCATTGATTATAGCGAAAGCGGGGATTAAAATGAGCGGCAGCGTGCATGCGCGCGAGCTGAATAACGTTTAGTGGTGTATA
>JAWWEQ010037063.1:0-19834 GCA_035583055.1 Torymus tubicola
TTCGTTTTTGAGCTAAAAATTAATCAAAATTCTGAATTTAGTGATGTAATTTTATCAATATTAACGGATTTTTTTGCATGCATATGGTATATCGTCGCTCCCGAATAAAAAGATGCCATTTCAAAATTCGGCTAGAAAAGGAGTCATCTGAAAATCCGGCTAGAGAAGGAGTCAAGTCGGCGTCCGGTTAAAGAAGGTGCCATCTCTGCCAACCTAAATTGGAGTTTAAAAAATCAGCGCGTGAGATGGCACCTTCTTTAACCGGACGCTGACTTGACTCCTTCTCTAGCCGGATTCTGTAATGGCACCTTCTCTAGTCGGATTTTGCGATGACTCCTTTTCTAGCCAGATTCTGATATGACACCTTTTTATTCAGGTGCGACGATATGTCCATGTCGGACTGCAAGAGATAGCATATACAAACTCATACACACCAGGTTAGTCATATAAAGACGTCTACGACCTTCATCCTACGCTTTTGATATAATCATAATAATAATACAACTATTTCCTTATTTCCTTATAGTAATAAATATTTAAATTTTAAATATTAAATAAATTTAAATATTAAATTTATATACTATATGAACAACATACTTATATATTTAACTAATGCTCTTTTGAGAGCATTTATTATGCTAGATTAAGTTAGTTAGTAAGTATTATCAGACCTACGTACAGGTAGCTTTTGACTACCTCTGTAGGATGTATTGCTGCTTTAGGCATATTTTGTACGTCTAAATGTCAGCAACCACATGTATTACGATTGTATTACTCTGAATAAATAAATAAATAAATAATTTATTGGATTCTATATTTTTGTATATATAACCGATCATATAAAATCTATTTACTTAAGATTATTTTGCATTATATTTCTTAGAGATTCCGTTATTTTATAATTGGTATTTTTAGTTTTCTTATGAGTTTTTGAATCATTCAATTTTTATTCAGTCATTCTTTTAACTTTTTATTATTGGATTCTTTTAGGTCTAGAACTTTAAATTCGTTTGGTAATCTGTTGAAAATATCAGTAGCCTTAAAATAGCTAATCTTATTACTTATTTTTTTGCCATATATCGGTGAATTTCCTAGTTTTCTTCTAGTTATACTAGATACCTATTTCAATGTATAAGTAGTACGAGTCGCTTCTCGGGTTCATTCTATAACTAGCTTTCGAAGCGCGTCTTGATGAACATGAGTACACGGATAGAATTTTCCGATAAAAATTACCGTGAAATTCATATATTTGAACGTAAATATAATCTATAAATGCAAATCATTGACTTTAAGAAAAATTCGTTGTTATATCTTTTTTCGCCAAAGAACATTTTTTTAAGGTATAATTTATGTATACAAAGGTTAGATAAGTGCAGAGGCGTATTAAAGGTCGTGGCTGGCACATATATGCGCCAGGCCGGCCGTCTAAAGGTTAAAACACTTAAATTTTGAATAATATTCAGAAGCAATGGAATAAAACATGAATTAATATAAATGTAAATAGGCTAGTACGAAATGTTTTGGAACCTGAAATTTTTACTGCGATATCACAGGAAATTTCCCTGTGTCCACCGTTCAAAGTTTCGGGACATTATCTGGTGTTCCTCAGTTACCATACATGCCGGCAATTTTGCCCATGAATTTCGCAGTAATTTTACGGAAAAATTCTATCCGTGTATTGTTGTTTGATGATCTCGTAGTTGCATCGAAGGCTTTCACATGCAAAAAGTAGCTTCAGACTTAATGGCGTAGTTGTTTGGAAGGAACTTTTGTTTATTATTTTCATAATTCTGATTTGTATTATTTGTAATAGTTCTATCACCTCATGAGATTATGCCATAATTAATTACAATTAAGGTATTAATATCCATAAATTTCAATATTTTTTTTAAAGAATAAGATATCTGGTCTTGTTTATCAGATATTCTATGTGTTTATCCTATCTCATATTAGCATAAAAAATAAAACTGGAAATTTAGCACTGTTGACTCTCTTAAGCTGGCGTAACCATAATGATACGTCTTCAAGCTATTTATTCATTATATTTTCTATTTGCGTCTACGTTTTGCCAGTTGCCACTTCGGCGGTATCAAAGTATGAAGAGAAGAGTCCCTATAGTATAGTTCCTTGTGGTAATCCGGTGTTAATGGTTTCAGGATCACTAGCTTGCAAGTCCATTTTGACTGCTTGCTTTCTGGTACTTCTTTATGAGCTTATGTCTCTTTCCTCTTATGCCATATGCATATAATTCATCTAATAATATTGTATGGTTTACCGAGTCAAAAGTTTTTGCTAACTCTAGAAAGGTGATGGCAATAGGTTTACTTTGTTTTAATTTTTCTTATATAATTTTATAGTTATAAGACTTAGAGTATTTTAGTTCCTATATTCTTAATAAATCCAAATTGTTTTATACTGATTATTTTATGTTTACTTATATAAAGTCACTAATTCTATTGTGAATGATTTTCTCAAAAATGTTTGCTACGTTAGAAATTAAGAATATCGGTCTATAATTACTTATATCTTTTTAATTCCCTGCTTTGTATACAGCATTATTCAGCTGATTTTAACGCGTTTAGCCATATTGAAGTTTCTATACAGATATTATAAACATAGGCTAATATATCAGCTACAATGTAAGATATAGCTTTAAAATTTTCAGTTGTCTATTATTTTTACGATTTAATGTTTGTAGGTTTGATGAAAAGAATTTTTGGTAGTTCGATTTCTTTATGGTGTGGTATTGTAATTATATTTCTCAGTATTTCTCCTAATTTGCAATAATATGCATTTACGGAATTTGCTATTTCGATCTCGTTTTTACTTATTGCGTTATTTTCATTTTTTATTTATTCAATAGTGTTTCCTTTTTTTCTAGTTTCTTCCTATGTTATTACTAATGTTACTAATGCAGTCCTAGGGTTTTCTAGGATCATTGCTATTTATTTATATTAAAATTTTGTTTAGTTTTAGCTGCTTTAATGACTTTATTTAAAGGTTATGCCCAATTTTTTATATTCATCTTTTAGTTCTTGATTATTCGGATTTTGCTTTAATCTAGTATATTTCTTTTGAATTACATCAGCTTATTATTCCGCATGATACAGTCGTTTTTAGGGTTTTTCGTAGAGTTGTGTGTATTTTGCTTTTTATATTTAGCTATTTCTATGCATGCTTGAATATCTTTTATCATTGAGTTGATTGTTTCATTTGGCTCATTTAAATTTTAATAATTTTTCCAATTTATTTTTTTGGCAGTGTTGATGATCAGACAACTTTTTTACGCCTATATTCTTTAGGGCGTTTTTTACTTTAACTCGTTCCAAATCACAAAAATCATAGAAAATTAATGCAATGACACATAATCATTTGCACACCATTTACTAATTTATGTATATACGTATTATAGTAAAGTGAAGCCACGCGATCTCATGTAGTATATGAATCTATTCAACCAAGCATATACCTATTATATGTGCGATTATTCTTACTGACACCAATTGGAGCAAAACCCGCGAATTTTTTAGTAGTTACTTTTTTCGTTTCGTAACTTATTAAATGTTTAATTATTGACAGTTCACCAACCATTAGTTGTTAGTCGTTGGATCAAAATATTGATTAACTTTTAGTACAGACAAGCCCTTTTGGGTGGTTTATTTTCTATTAGGGCCCCCCGCAAATAATAATAATATATTATTATTATATAAATAATAATAATAATTTCCGAAGCCGTATTAAATAGTAAAAACCGTAGGAGAAATAGTAACAAAAGTAATAGTAATAAATAATAAGTATAGTAATAATAGTAACAAAAAGCAGAATTTATTGAAAAATTAATAACTATCTTATGTCAATAAATACATTTTTTCCGATAATGCGATGATTTAAGTTAGTTAGGTTAATATACGTCACGTGTATATATTTATACAGCATATATTGCAGCACAAATAAATGTAATATAGTAATATAGTTCGCAGACTATATAATATTATATAAAATAGAATTAACTACAACAGGCCTTGTTTGTCTTTGGTGCGTGACATTGAAGGTAAATTGTATAGTAATAAAAGTTTGTATTATATGATAATAAACATAAAATTTATTATTTTAATTAATGTCGTATATCTATTTTATTATAACACCTTCTTCATTTAAATAAATACATATTTTAAAATTTAGGATAAAAGTAAACTTAATGAGTTATAAGATGATTTTTCTTTGTTTATCTACTATATTTAAATAAAACAAACCTTACTATCTGGAGATAATATGACACGTAAATAAAATATCCTTACATAAAAAGTAATACGTATTTCCTAAAGGATTGTGTAAAATTCTATTTTGCGAGCCCTAATATGTTTTCAAAATATAAAATTTCCGCAAAAGTGTGCAAAATAGCAATACGGAACATAGTTTTTGAGAGTTACAAGCTTTTAAAAAAACCGCTGCCAATTCATTGGCACTTTAATTTTTTATACTCTTTCGAATGCTATCCATCCGATTAAAATATCTCCATTCTATTATTATAACCAATTCTTTACGTCTCGGAAAACAGTCATAACACATAGAATTTGTTAAAGACTTTCGCGGCGGTCTATTTTAAGATTATTCATGATGAAAGTTTTTCGGAATTCATCCGCTAGAAGAATTCTTTGATATTTTTACAACAGCTCAAAAATTACTATGACAAATCTTCCCCTAGAAGAAAGCAAAAAAATACGTTTTTGTTAATAACAAAGTATGTATTATTATACTCTTTCGAGTGCTACCCATCCAATTCAGATATATACAGCCGTTCTGGAGAAATAACAATTTGAAAAGGGCTAAACAAATTTTAAACTCAAATATCTCTGAAACTTATTGACCAATTATTTTATCCAATGAACTCGGCCGAAAACGATAGAAAATCTACTTTTATATAGAATTTGGAATCGATCAAGTCAATTTGACTCATTTTTTCATTTTTCAATTTTTTTTCTCAAAAACTAACAGCATGAATTCAAATTTTTACGGTTATAACTATTTATATCCTGCACTTTGAGGTTTTTCTCCAAAAAATTAACCGTTCGGTATTTTCATTCTCTTTCGAAGGATATCCATCCATATTAAAATATTTCGATCTTATTATGAAAAAAAGCAAAAATAAATTTAGAGAATATCGAAAATGTGAAATAAAACAAAAATGATTCAGCGCAATCAAAAAACCGATTTTCGATCCCCGATCACACAAACAAAACAAAAAGACTGAGATTTGTCCGATTTAAATTGATCGAGTTAAAATAGCCTGAGTTAAAATCGCCTGAAACCCAGGCGTTCATTCAAACACACACGCGCACGGGTACGCACGTACACACATATATTCATACAGACATTTTGCAAAAACTATGTAATTATTTTGATTCCTACCACCTCAAGAAACAAATATAACATGTCTTTACGACAACTCAAAAAATTACTATTACAAAGCTTCCTCTAGGAGGAAGCAAAATTTATTTTAAACAAATTTATAATACCTCAGTTTAAGCTACATTATTTTTACATTGATATTTTTAAACAAGTGAATTAAGGTAAAATTTATAATGTTCTTAAGGAATCAAAATGTTAATTCTTAAATCATCTTGACTTCTTAGTTAATATTAAACCACGGTTATGAAAAATGTTTTCTGTTAATAAATAATCTGATTACATTAATGCCTCAGAATTTCTTTAATTTAAATAAACGCGCATCGATACTCCGCATGCGCACGCTCGAACAAGAGTACATCAACAAAAATGTGCTTATATAAGCAGTATGTAATAAGTAAGAACTGGCATTCACTGTGGATTTTGGTAAAAATTGAAGATTTCTAAATTTTAATAAAAAACATTTCTTACTGCAAGTGTAAAATCATAAAAAGTGATTTCAATTCATGGCTCGGTCTGTCAGCCCATGGTAATTGTTATTCCTGGTTATTTGGTTTCCTTTTTACCTTTATGTTAACATGTATAAGAGTTCATACTTTTTATGCACACATACACTGTAAGAAAACTACCACATATATAGATATACAATGTGTACATTTGGAAACTCAAAATGTAAACACAGTATATCTATATATATGGAAGTTTTCTAACAGTGTAGGTATACATTTGTGAAATTAAGCTAGTAAAAGGATTTTAAGTTTATTACTAATATTTCTTATTCTTTTCTAGTACCTGGCCTTAAAATATATAACATTCAACGATTAAAATCTTTCAATTACATTTTCACAAGTAACTTTATGTTAAATAAATTTGATATATCTATTATGTTCGAATCATGATTTTTTATTTTTACATAAAATAAGAAAATTCTTTAGTAGTTCATGTACAACAAACAGACCTTTAATATAAGAAAGTAACTAAGACAATCTTTTTTTTCTTTCATTGAATTGGCCTTACAAAATTTCAAATGATTTATTGACCTTCATGAAGCAACATAGATTAGGCAAAGTTTCTTTATGTCAAATATATAGTAGTAAAGTTTAATATTAGCTTACTTATAATCTGTTACAAATTCTCTAAAGTAAGTGAATCAATAGTGTCACTTTAAATTTTAACTTATTAAAATAATACAATTTGTTTACAAGTGTTAATTGCAGTAACTTATTTCAGTCTCACTTTTTGTCTCTAAACTAAATCTTGCATTCAATCTGTAGAAAAAATCTATTTAATTTGTTTAATGTAAATTTTTTATTTTGCACAGAAAATTTTAAAGTTTTTTTTGTACCGCGCAATGATATAGGGAAAAGCGGTTCTTATTGGCACTTTACTGGGTTGACTCGTGGATCTCTCAACCGACGAATTAAGAACATTTTTAAAACTTATTTTTTATTATTTTTAATTGCTTTAAATTTTCCTAAAGATATATGATTACAATATCTATTAGGGGTTTTATTCTACTAAATACTTCTACAGGACTTCTCGGGGTTAAATAGAAAAAATGTAAATCATAAAAACATAGTTTCGTTATTTTCTAGTAAATAATAAAAATCACAAGTATATTTAATTCAATTATTTATTACAATAGTTAAACTATTCTAAATAATAATTAAAACATTTGTAAATTAAGATTTAATTTTACATTATCAGCGTAATAAAAATTACATTAAAAATATAATACGTGAAAGAACCACTTACCAAAGACGCGTCATGGTGGTATATATTTAGTGGTATGAAAATAACATCAAATTTTGCTATAAAAAAACATCCTCTTATCATTCTGAATATGAATATATTATTGCTATAAAATTTTGATTTTAATGCGTATGTAAGTTCCTAAAAAATGTTATCGGAAATATTATTTATCTTTATTTATTTGGGTTTGAAGTTAATCGTTGTTCTGCAAAAATAATCATCTATATTCATTTAAGAAATATTTAAGGATAACAGGAACAACCATGTATATTATACTTGGTATGTCATATATTTGGTTTTTGATTACGAATATTTACGAACAAACTTTAATTTAATGTAATTAAATTGAATTTAAAAATTTTAAGAATAAATTATTCATATAATATGTAATTATACTGATACGAAATTATGTCCAATATATAATATATTATCGACTATTCTTTGAAAATAGACTGCTTTTGACCAAAGCACATATTGAAGCTTAAGCAATGCTATTTTGGGCTTTAAATACAGAAAATGGTTTTTGATTATGCACAGTAATGGAAAAAATATATTTAACTCTATCATTAAGCTTACAAAATTTGAATTCAGTTTTTTATAGGAAAAATCTTCTTGTGCTGTTGAATTCTTTATACACGGAGATAAACAATATAATAAATATAAATATAATTTGTAATAAAAATTACTATATTGTATAGGAAAAGTATGACATATTCAAATTATGGAGAGTTTTATTATGATTAAAACAAATATTACTATAAGCATAATAATACTGGCAACACTGCTTAAGAAATAAAACTATATCTCTCAAGAAAAATTGCTGTATTACATAGTAAAAATTATACTGTAGTAAAGATTTTTAATATAATGTAATAATATTTGATGTATAAGATTGGAATTAATATTATTCGACTAACAAATTTTATTGTAAAAAGAGTAAAAATTATTATTTTACTAGTAAAAATTATACTATCATAAAATTTGTATAATAATATAAAAACATTCATTACATTAAGTTAGAACTATTATTATGCATGTTATCAATTTTATCATTGAAAATAATATCTTCACAAGATTATTAGTAAATGATTTTCAATAAATTAATAAATAAATACAAGTTTTGCATACGCATTTTTAATCTGCGGAATGAAATATATTTTTTCTAATATGTATATTAAAAAAAAAGGTTAATGTTTGTTTATTTTGTAGTGTATATCTGCAATACCGACAGCGCAGGTCATAACAGGATAATAGTTCCTGTTTCACAGTGCGTTGGTAGTCTCGCGGTTAACACACTCTACTGTCGTCCGGACGACACGAGTTCGAAACCCGGTCAATGCGGGTTTTTTTCAAAAGCGATCAAAATAATATTTAAGTGTTAGGGTTAGTAGTTAGTATAGGTAGGAAAATAATATGAATAACATAAATATAAAGGTAATCGGTGAAATTCTACGAATACAACTGAAATAATTTTAGTATGAAATAAATTTTTTCATACTTATATTTCAAAAATAGTAAAATATCTTATCGTAGATAATAAAAATTATTATGTTGAATAACAAAAATTACTATGTTGAATAACAACAATTACTATATTGAATAATAAAAATTTCTATATTTAATAGCAAAGATGATTATGTGTAAATTTTACTATGTTACATAATAAAAATTATTGTTCGGCTGATATGTCACACTTTTCCTACACAATATAGTAATTTTTGTTATAGATTATTTTAGTATTTATTATACTAATTTTCTCCGTGTATTAAAAAAGAATTTCTATATAAATGTGTCGATGTGCCTCGATATCTAAATTTTGACTGGACTGATTTGCTGGCAATAAGGTTTAATAATTTCGTTTTTAGACACGACCGCTCCTTTGGAGAGCCTTATACTTTCGCCATAACGAACATTGTTACACCTAAAAACTATAAATTTACAATGTAAAAATAATTTTCTACCCAAAATGAGTCTATTTTAAGCGTTTTCCAACATCTGTGTATGTCTGCACGTCCGTATGTAATCAAGTTCCATGATTATCTCAGTGAAATTTTGACAAATCCAAATGAATTTTGGGGCAGATACTTATCTAGTCATAAGTATCTGATAATTCTATAATCTGCCAAGTCCAGCAAAGAATATAAGAACCCCAGAGCAAATAATAATTTGAATAACAGATTTTTAAGCTTGACCCTTTAATGCCGAGTATATCACATATTATACAATAACTTAAATCTATTTGCGTGTTATATTTTTATTTTGTTTAATTTTTTTTCTTAGAACCTCATCTTGGAGGTGTAAATAATATTATTCGAACATTATTTGTTTGTTTACCATATAATAATGACCGTAATATTACTACTGAACGTGCAAAAACGCTTTTTTCATTTCTAAAAAAATAGACAAAACTGAGTCTCGTAGACGGTTCTAATATTTATGCATAAATAAATTATGTTGTGTTATTTTTATATAATGTTACATTCGATATTAATTATTAAAACTTTTCATTATTGCCTGACGTATTTTATATGATAAAATTACTGTTTACTAACACAAACTAATGATAATTAACAAATATTATATTTTTAGTATTTTTTTCTTATTTCTAGCACTACTAAGAATATAAAAAAATTATATTGAAGTATATGAATAAGGTTTTTGGCATTAAAGGGTTAATGCATCAAAAATTAATTTTTAGTATAAATCTAGCACAGACTTCTGCTGCAACTAAATAAAACACGTCTTTTTTACGTTGAACCTTTTTCCTACGTACAATATCTGTAAACACAATAGCGATGTTATCCTTGACAAAATAATCGATTTTTCCTAGTTATTTTACAGAATTTGATTGTGCACAAAAATGTTGACAGTAAAAATTATAAAACTTTTTCTCTTTAACATGTTTTTGTACAATAAATTTCTGCCGATTTAAATTCATGAAAGCGATTTAAAATGCTTATGAAACGTCTCTTAAAATATCGAACTTGACAGCGTTTGATTTTATACAAAAATAATAGATACAAAAGTTATAGATATAAAACCTTTACTATCCAGCATTATTATGTTCAATAATTATTTATGTAAACAAAAACGATTTGTAGCAAGTTAAATCTAAAAGAATTATTAAAACCGATTAAAAACAATCAAATCAACCAATTATTATCGAAAACAAATAATTTCAAAATCATAAATGCGTTAAAATTTTTGTTAAAAAATCATAGATTAGAATTTCGAAATGTAAAAGTTTTTACGTAGAAAGAGAGAGCATGGGATTGGTACGCAACTCCCTTAGTTTTTTATTGTCGTATTCTGAGCCAAAAACAGTTTTTGATTATTTACATTGAAAAGCAACACAATTACAAGTATTTGCAAGAAAATTATCAATTTTGATGGTAATGCATGGATAATTCGTCAACTTCAAGCTTTTTAACTTAATTTTAAGATGAAATATGGCGCAACAGGTTGCAAAGTGATACTCGACAGACTTGAGATATCCTATTTTGTAGGATAATCTGATCGAAAGTATTACGTTTGTTCTCTGCTCCAAACTGAATAATGGTATTTTTGGCCCGAGACTGGTGAAAAATAGCATACGCACTACGGGAATATAAAGACAGTCAACTTAAGAAGCACGTACAGATTGCCACCTGAGCCTTATGCGTGGCAATTTTTACCTCCCTAGATGCGTACTATACTGTTTACTTACCGAAATCGCATTAGAAACCTAAGAATGTTACAATTTTAAACAGTCGGTGCATGCGCTACCAGGATGAACACCTTACTGATTTTTATTGACAAATGTATCATCGCGCCCATTTGTATAAATCAATTTAGAATTCTTAGCCTTCATTTATTCTTTTAAATATGCTTTACGTACGATCGAGTTCTATTTCTAAAGTACCGATTTAGATAACAGGATATAATTTCTTTATCAGGTATTTATTGAAACAAAAAATACATTACAGCGAGGTATTTTGAAGCTTATACTCTGGATAGATGTTCTTTAAATTTATCGTAGAACTTCTCTTTAATTATTTTATTTTCTTAAATAGGAAGCTTTAGAATAACTACCGAAAACTTTGAGGCAAGTGAATGACAGTGCCGTGTCTAGACTCATTTTGATATACTTTACCAATAATGAGAATTTGGCAGTTGTAAGTCTCTATACTAATTCTATACAAATATACCTTAAAAGATAGTATAATCTAATTAGAAATCGACAATCTATATAAAATATTTTATAAAAGAATTTATTGAAGAAAATTGAAATGGATTTTTAGATTTACTGAATTTACTGAATCTATCATAGATTTATAAAGAAAGATTAAATTTCATTTTTTCAAAATCTGAATACGTATTTAAAAGGTTCGCAACAAAGGAAAATCACTATAATATTACTTTGAAAGTAATAATGTACTAAGAATAATCATAATAATGCTGATTAAGTGTCAAAATTTAAACAAAATTAGTAGATTATATCGATAGTAAATACTGGCGCTGATATAATTAATACAAATATTATTAATGTAAAAAACTATAAATACTGTAGCATTGAAAGAAAATATTTTATACGGTATACTATTCTAAAGTTGCGAAATTCGCGACCACAATTACTTACCTAAGGTGCGACTGGAAGAAGTAAAGGTAATTTGCCTATAACTTGTTTTGTCGTTTGAAAATATCTGATATTGGGAAACTTTTCAGCATTACACACTTAACACCCCGACACTTTTTTAATCACAGAACAAGAAATAAAATAGTAAAGACGCCGAAGGAACTAATAACATGATATGGTGGAAACTGTAACGGAAAATAAATCAATTGAAAGTAACTGCGATTCCAAAAGTAAAAGCTCAATGCGATGGAGCTTGGTAGTGCGGGGTAAGATCGTCACGGTCACACGCGGGGCTGCTAAAACACGTGTCACCGATCCGCTCAAGTAAGCAGTCACAGGCCGCGAAACATACGTTGAATATATCGCCAACCTGCACCGGCCAGATCTTCGCCTGGCTTACAGACGTGCACACCTCGCTGAAGCGTGGAACAGGAGGCGTGCTGTCCCGAACTGGACTAGCTTGGGCCCCTCACTTCGATGTAAGCCGTGAGGGCCGGTAGTTCCCTCGCTCCTTTGCTTTCCCCCACTTTTCAGCTTGTACTCCCCCTGTTCTTAATGTAACTGCCCAACGTGCGCACCGCTCTCCTACCTCACTCCGCGCTCGCGCTACCGCCTCTTCATTTAATACGCCGTCGTTCAAGTGCATAGAACCTCCCGCAAAAGCTTGTGTAACAAACTAATTTACTGATATTCTCACTTGTCAAGCTTGCTAAAAATTTTTACGTCATTCATTACTGACATGGATAGTGCAATATGCATCACATTATTGATTCACATCGTATAATTTATTAAAATCATAATAAAAGAAAAGAATAAGAATTTTTCTCATACGATTCATCCTTTTTTCAGAAATACATAACAATCAATTTGTTAAAAAAGAACTTCATTTCTCGCACAAGTCTGCTTAAAATAATAACACACTGAAGCAAGCAGTATCATAAAAAGTTAAATTGAATAAAAATTTTACCAAATGCCTCCCGTGTATCCCATAATTATACGGGGAGAACGAAACTCAGTCTAGTAACTTTCCGAAAAAATAGAAACTCCTAGTAGAAACAATGGAACTCGTTGTTTAAAAATAGAAGGTTCATGTTACTTTAATAAAAAGGTGTTTCTCTCCTTCTTAATGGCTGTTTCTATCAATTACATGCAAGTAAAAGTCACCTGATATTTTATAGTCAGTTTAACTCCGCCTAAAGTAGCATCTGGTGATTATTTTTCCCCTCATAATTTAAGTTTTTTTTTTTTTAATGCAAACCGTTTTTGTAATAAATTGAGAAAAAACATATTTAAATATAATAAATGAACAATAACTTTAGTTTATCATTCAGAGAATGTGGATGACGTAAAGTTTTAAATTTAATTACTAAAAACTCTATAGCAATCAAACTCTTAGGTCTGTATTATATAACAAATACATCATGCTTCTGGCGTTGCTCGATACAAATCATATTATTCAGTGTAATTTCATTAATTTTTCATAATATTAAGATGCTTTGTTAAAATTCATAATTATAAAAATAGTATGTGTAGATAGCTACAATTCATGTTTGAAACTCTGAATAAAAATTAAGCGGTTTTTCGTTATTTTCATGAACATAATATCGATATTAAATGATCTCATAATAATAGGATTTGCTTACAATTTTTTTGCAATAAAACAGATCCGATTTTGCCAGGAAAAATATATAAATATCTTTACATATTAATCCTGGTGGAAGTGGTAACTATCTGTTCGCAATTCGTTCACCAAATCGCAAATGTTTGGTTCCGTCACAGAATTATGTTTACTGTTGGTCAACGAATGGTTAATATTAAAAATCACAATAAAAAAATAAATTACATAATTTATAATTTTAGTAAAAATATTGATGGTCGTATTATGCATCAAATGTTTTAAAAAAATCACATACCGACAGTACTTTCCTTAGCGCAAGTAGATTTAAATCCGCAAACTTGTATTTTATTTAAGATTAATTCATACATATATGTGATTATTCGACGAATATAAGAGCATGTAGGTGCAGGTGGCCTGATTCATCAGTCTTAAAGGCTCAAACATCTATAAATTCCGTCTACGCCTCTATTCTTGAGAGCGTTCTTTACTTTGTCTCATGTTCAAAATCACAAAAAAAAAACACAGAAAATTAACGCGATAAAATACAATTACTTGCACTGCTCCATACTTCGTTCACTGATATAAGTATACTCATTACAATAAAATGAAACAATGCGATCCCATATAGTGTAAAGTCACGGAAAGTTTCTCCTAACGTAGTCGTAAAAGCGACGAAAAAAATTTTGATGCACGCCTTTCAATTAATTATTTTCTTGTTTTATGGGTCATAAAAAAATTAAGAACAATTCTGTGACTTCGAGGCATAACGAGACATAAGTTCACTTTTGGAATTTTTGAGAAAAATGGGTTTCAATGTTCAAACTTATTAGTAAGATCGGAATAAACGAGATTGGTCGTAATACTGTACTAATCAATTAACACATTTAAAACAAATATTTACATGATGGTATGACCAGTTTATGCATTTTCTTCTTTGTGAAAACTCGGAAAATGTATGAAGTTATATCGTTATGCCGGGAGCTTGGACTTATCTAAAGTCCTGTTCTCGTGAATTTTTCGATCATTTTCTTTAATTTTATTATGAATTTGGATCAAAATTAACAATTAAACAACGAATAATTATGTTAAAAATAATACAACTTGAATACAACTTGAATACAACTTCAATTCGCGATAAATTAAAAAGCATTTTTTTTATTTCGTAAAAGAACAAGTATTATAAACTAATTTTCAAAATTCTCACGTTTATGCGTACTTGACGTTTGTAAAATTATAAATTTTATCTAGTTATTGTATACATTTTATATAAAAATAATTTTTATATTCAATAAGGTTGGATAAAATAAATTAGTGCTGGACTAATGTTGTTATGCCGCGCACTAAATTTGAAAAATGGACTTATGTTGTTACGTTTTCCGTATATCGTAGCTTTAGGGCAATATTTTAGCTACTACTGACAGTTTTAAATGAAAAAGACCCATTTAAAGATACAAAATCCAATGTTTTTCCGATTTTCAGAAAAATAGACTTATGTCGTTATGCCTCTGAGCCACAGAATTTAAACCATAAAAACGGCCTTGTGACATTCTTTCATTGTTAAATCAATTTTTTTTACGGTAATTTAACATGAGAAAAATCGATGTATAGTAGTCACTAAACATTTACCTTTAGAGTACCGAAATTTGGGGTATGTAACTCCTCGAAGAAAATGCCTTTAAAAGTTATCTTATAGTATGGGTTGACTATGGGCAAAGGGTTGATCATGGGTTAGCCACTAAAGTGCATTTCTCATCACATAGCTGATGCACTGGCCCATTTATTCAATCTGTGCATCGAAAATTCAGTTTGGCCTAATGCTTTGAAATCAGCAGAAATAGTTCCAATTTATAAATCTGGTTGTAAAAATGTATCTAATTATATACCTATTTCTTTAGTTTCAAATTTAGCAAAACTTTTTGAAAAAATAATTTACAATAGATTTTATGCTTTCGTTACTAACAAGGAAGGTACCCACGGTGTCCCTCAGCGATTTCAATAATGTTTAGATATGTTATAGGACATGAAAAAATAAGAAATACATATATTTTTTATATTTTTTATATTTGAAAAGCACTTTTGAGGGGTGAAAACTACCGCTAAAGTTCACCCCGAAAAACGTATTTTTTAATATATCTCAGGTTCTAATTGATATTTTGCTGTGAAACAAAATAAAATTACTGATCACTAAAAAATAAAGCTACGTCATATAGCTTCAACCGTAAGGGTTGCAACTCCTATTTTTTATATCGAAAAATATTTATTTTTTGAGAATTGTATCATCAAAAAATTACAACATGGTTTAACGATATCATTTCTTTTATGTAAATTTGTGATTTATATGTATCATGTTATCTGAAAATTGTTTAACAAAGTTCTTTCATACGCGGAATCCGTAAACCTCAAGTGTTTGGATTAACCCTGTTGTCTATGACGGTATTTTTTGACATCTACTATTTTATTTTTTGGTGCCATTTCTTCTATAACTTAATCGCAATGCCCACTCCAAGAATACAGTAATAATATAGTATTGGGACCTACATTTGGATAAAACACTTCCTTTAACCATACTTTGAAGAATTCTGAAATTAAAAAAAAATAGGTAAGTTCATTGACAATGATGTTAAATATAATATATGAAAATATACGAACCTGTAGTTAACTTTCCAGATTTCGATGCTACTACATAAACATTATCTGCTTTAAATAAATTGGCCTCGACAGTAGGTCCAAACTGACCAGTGGGCTTCAATTAGAACCTGAGATATATTAAAAAACGCGTTTCGAGGGTGTACACTGTGTTTAAGGGTGGTTATAAAAAAATCTGAAAACAGGTCAACTTTGTTTTTCTATTTTATTAAAAAAAAATAGCTTTTATAATTTTTTTAGTCTACTTTGTAATTTTTTTGATGATACAATTCTGAAAAATAAAGATTTTTCGGTATAAAAAATAAGGGGTTGCACGCCATACGGATGACGCTATATCACGTAGTTTGGTTTTTTAGTGATCAATAATTTATATTTTTTTTTACTACAAAATATCAATTAGAATCTGAGATATATTAAAAAATACGTTTTCCGGGGTGAACTGTAGGGATAGTTTTCACCCCTTAAAAGTGCTTTTCAGCAGATAAAAAAATATACGTATTTCTTATTTTTTCATGTTCTATAACATAACCAAAAATTATTGAAATCGATGAGGGACACCTTGGGTACCTTCCTTGTAAGAATAAATTACTAACGGTGAAGCAATTTGGTTTTATTGAAGGTAAAGGAACTGAAGTTGGTCTAAATTATATCACTACAAAAATTTAGGTAAAAGTAGGTCAATTGCAGTAACTTTTTTGGATCTTGCTGAAGCATTTGATCACAAAATACTTCTTGATAAATTATACAATTATGGAATTAGGGGAAAAGCAGATAAACTTATTCAAATCTATTTAGATAATAGAACACAAAAAGTAAGGTTGGCTAAGTGATGATAGCAAAATAATTGCAGGAGTACCACAAGGTACAATCCTGGGTCCTTTATTTTGCATCCTATATGTTAATGATTTGCTAATAACAATGCCTAAAAATACAATTTTATCATATGCTGATGACACAGCGATAATATCGACAGGTAATTCTTGGAATGAAGTTCAGGTTGGGATGAACAATTATCTAAAAATAGTAGCTGATTTGTTAACCTTAAACAAATTATCACTCAATGCTGATAAAACATTATATATCACTTTCGGTATTTATTATGATAGCGAATTCCTGCCAATTTTGATATTTTTATAGACAAACAAAAATTAAAAAAAGTTAAAAGTTATAAATATTTAGGAATTATTTTTGATTATAATTTATAATGGCATAGACTATTGATTTTATTACAAAAAAGACTGAATACCTATTATTTGTGTTTTATAAGTTATCTCAAGTTATGACAGCCAATACTCTTAGACTGCTATATTTTGCATTTTTCATAGCATTATAAACTATGGTATCATACCCTGGGGAGATGTTTTTAAAACAGAAGTTAGAATACTACAGAATATACAGACCAGAATATTAAAAATAATCAATAAATTTCCTTCGACAATAATATTTCATTAAATCTTTTATTCGATTACGAATCAATTGTTTATAATGATTACCTCACTCAAAAATATGTATTTAAATTCGGAAAGTATAACTAGAAATAAAAGTATGCAATTACCCAAGTGATCTTAAAGGATTAAATATTTCAAATAAATGATCGAGAATTAAGCTAAAGGAATGGATAAGAGTCATTTTCTAGTAATCAGTATTAGCAATACTTATTATTAAGTACACAACGCCAATAGTGTAATATTGAATGTCATGTATATAAGCAGCTAGAAAACCATTTGTGACATTATTTTATATTACATATGTTATGTCTAAATCTGCGGCTTCGAATATGTAATGTACATTCAAACCGAATGAATCGAATACACCTACCATGACGGGGCGGGTTTTCCTAATCAGGATTTATCCCACGTGGTTTGCCTATAGGTTTTCCCCGTCCTACATGAGGCATAACCTGGGCGAATGCGGGATGGATTAGGTAGGTAAAAGTGAGGTCCTCAAGAAACAACTTTTAGACGAATACATATATTTAGTTTGTAAGTTTTAGCATGTAAGTTTATATATGTTATTTTGTATCTCCAGCTCTGCGCACAGGTAATTGCATTTGCCTTTGCAGAATTACTAATTTTTAATAATATCTGGAATAAACAATAATAAATAATAATAAATTGTTTATTAACCGTTGGTTAATCGTTGGTCAATATTTTTGTTATTCTTTGGCCCAAAAATTTGGTGAACTGTTGGCAAACAAACAATTTTGGTTGGTTTATTTTCTACTAGGGAGGTGAATCAAATGATGCCATTAATGATATGAAAGGGAGAACAAAATCAATAAAAGACAAAAAAGTAAATTATAATCAGGAAAAAATTTTAAAGATGCAAAGTAAATTAAATATTGTATGCCAAATAGCTAATGTACAATTCGATGAAAAATTAATTGTTAAAAATTACTCAAGTCCCATAAATGAAATTTATAAATATTGAGATGCAAAACATTTTTTATTTGATCTGGTTAAAACTAAGGATTTTTCAAATTGTTGTCACGAAGGGAAAATATATTTACCTGAAAATCCTCCTTACCCAAATCAATTAAAACAGTTTGTTACAGGATTTCCTATATAGATAGCATTAATTTTCGAGAAAATATTCATTTGTATAATAATTCTTTAGCATTTGCAAGTTTTTGAGCTCATTTTGACAAATTATCTGGTATAGGTCCTCAAATAATAAGAATTTGTGGACATATATACCATAATATTTACGCTTTACATCCAAATGTAAATGAAACTCAAAAATAAGCACAGTCAAATATTTTAGATAATGAAATGGCAACTAAACAACGAAGAAATAAGAAGAGTAATTCTCATCTGAAATTAGACCTATAGAATCAATTAGATAGTTCACGTAGAAAAATTGATCCAGATGCTAAAGCTTATAAAATAATGCATAAAGTAGAACAAAAAAGAATTAATAAGATGAGTTAAAACTGTAAGTAATCCAAGAAAAGTTACTATAACAATAAGGAGAAATGATAAGTTAGATAAAATAGAAATAATTAATGTACTTACAGTGAAGTTGCAATGATATTTCTTGAAAATGACGATAAACCACCAATTGATCATGATATTGTTATCAATTCGAAATAAAAAAATATAAAATATAAAATCTGTAAACGTAACATTTCAAATTTGAAATTTTATAATTATAGACCTAGTGTTAGAAATAGATTTAATTCATATTTAAATTTAGAAAAAATATCTCAACAAGAAAAGTTAATGCGTTTGTCAAAGTTGAAAGCTAGACCATATTTAAAATTATATATTTATTTGAATTATATGAAAGTGTTACTTATCTGGAAATATTAAAATTAGTAAAATCTTTATTTTACCATCATCATTTATAGGGAGTCCAGGTTGTTGTTGAAAACAAAACGACATTGACACAATGATCCTTTTACCTGATCTATTTTTAACTATGACTTGTAATCTAAAGTGGAAGGAAATAACTGAAAATTTTGAAGAATATAAATCTTCAATAGATAGGCCAGATATTGTAAAAAAATTATTTCAATAGAAGGTTAAAGAGTTAAAGTAGGAATAATAAGAAAATGTATAACATACACTTGTGTCACAGAATTTAAAAAACGCTGCCAATTCATTGGCACTTAGCTTCCTCAAACTTTATTTAATTATTCCTTTAATGAACTTTTACTTCCAATATTTAAAATTTAATATTTTATTTTCTAAATCTTTTGAAATTTTAACCACATATAGTCTTCAATTAGTGTAATAACTGGTTAAAATTTCAAGTTGATATATAAAATATTTTTTGAGATATTAATTTTTGAAAAA